>SEYY01000413.1:159179-161679 GCA_009176605.1 Armadillidium nasatum
TGTGTAGGTGTGTGTGTTTGTTTGTGTATTTGTGTGTGTATGTGTGAGAGTCTTCAATGCACGCTACCAATTACCAAATATGTGTCAGTGCTCTCTCTCTTATTGTGTGTGTGTTTGTGTGTGTGTGTTTGTTTGTGTATTTGTGTGTGTATGTGTGAGAGTCTTCAATGCACGCTACCAATTACCAAATATGCTGTCAGTGCTCTCTCTCTTATTGTGTGTGTGTTTGTTTGTGTTTGTGTGTGTAGGTGTGTGTGTGTGTGTTTGTGTATTTGTGTGTGTATGTGTGAGAGTCTTCAATGCACGTTACCAATTACCAAATATGTTGTCAGTGCTTTTTTGTTGATAAAGAAATTTTTTGACATTTTATTTTGTAGATAATAACAAAATTATATATATATATATATATAGTATATATATATATAATTATATATATATATATATATATATATATATATATATATATATATATATATATATATATATATATATATATATATATATATATATATATATATATATATATATATATATATATATATATATATATATATATATATATATATATATATATATATATATATATATATATATATATATATATATATATATATATATATATAAATATAATGCATAGAGAGAGAGAGAGGTAGGACACACAAATACCAGCCATGAGAGGTTGAGGCCTGGGGCAAGGTTATTCCACATGTACACATTAAAAGGTTATAATATTCGTGTGTGAATGTGTATACGAGAATTTCAGGAGTATGAAGGATTGTACATTTTTGAGGGCAAAAAAATAATGAAATTTTAACGAGAAGATTTCTGGGCCTGGATTCAAACCTATGGTTACATCTAAAAATAAAACATGATTATTACCCATCTATATATATATATATATATATATATATATATATATATATATATATATATATATATATATATATATATATATATATATATATATATATATATATATATATATATATATATATATATATATATATATATATATATATATATATATATATATATATATATATATATATATATATATATATATATATATATATAATATGTTACCACTCAGGTTACATCCCTTCTCAAGGAGAGTTCATATAGGAAAAATTAATATATATAAATATATAAGGATATTTTATTACGGTGTATACCTAGACAAGCATTTTCGTTCTCAATGCCTCAAAAACTCAATTCCTCCATCTTTCAACTAAAACACTCGATTCAAACCTTCATATATCCTCAATATAGTTTGTAGTTTCTTTTTCTCGTGATCCTTCGTGGAAGGATCACCTAACTTCTCTTTCTAAACAAGCTTGTAAGAGGTTGGGTGTTCAGAAATTTTTACGCCATCCCAGTTTCATGCTCTTTATAGATGTGTTGTTCGCCCCTTTATAGAGTAGGGCACACACATCTGGGATGGTTCTAAACAAACAACTCTTCCCAAAAGGCTGAGTCTAGGGCTTTTCGTCTTTAAACTCTTCTGCTCTTACTAACTCTCTCCAATCTCTTAATGCACTCATCTAATCTAATAATAAATTAGAATTGTTGCTTCATTCTCTCTATACTATCGCTATTACAACGGACATTGCTCTTCTGAGCTTTCACGTCGCATACCTCCTCTATTGAGAAGGGTTTGTTCGACACGACTTTCTATACAGTCTTATCCTTTCTCTGTTCAGCTTTCCGACCCCAGTCTTAACGCTATGCTCAATCTTACATGTACTCTACTGGTTAAGACTGGAACACACTCCCACTATATTTTCCCAACTTCCTTTGATTTGAAAACTTTTAAACAGTGTGTTTCGTAACATGGCCATTAAGGCTCAGATTTTTCTGAATTTCTCCATCCAACTCTGGTAGAAATCGGTTAAGCCTCTGGCCTTTGCCTATCAGAAGAGATATAAAAAAAAAAAAAATAAAAAAATAAAAAAAAACTTTTTTTAAAAACGTGATGCCTCTGAATTCTTCTTGGGTACTGAAAATTGCACAACAATAATAATAATAATAATAATAATAATAATAATAATAATAATAATAATAGGACTGGTAATAAATTTAACCTTTTTAGTCTTTCACTGACGTAGTATCACTATAAATTACACAACAAATATAATAATAATAATAATAATAATAATAATAATAATAATAATAATAATATTAATAATAAGAATAATAATAAAATAGTAATAAATTTAACCTTTTTAGTGCAACACTGACGTAGAATCCTTTGTGATACAAAAGAGTATCGAGAAAAGATTGTATTTGGTGAAAGATCTCCACCCTCAAACACCATTAATTGCAATATACTGTATATTGATGGTGAAAAGAGTAGCAGTATAATAATAATAATAATAATAATAATAATAATAATAATAATAATAATAATAATAATAATAATAATAATAATAATAATAATAATAATAATAATAATAATAATAATATAATAATAATAATAATAATAATAATAATAATAATAATA
>SEYY01000414.1:0-7500 GCA_009176605.1 Armadillidium nasatum
AAAGAGGCCTAACCTATACAAAAACGTTGCCGCGACATACTGCTACCTTAATGTTAAGGATATCGATTAAAATAAAATATCGATATAAAAAATTAGAAAGTCAGAAAAATCTACAGCTAAGCATATATATTATATATTATATATATATTATATATATATATATATATATTATATAATATATATATAGTTATATATATATATATATGTTGTAGTTGGATGTGATGCAGTAACGGAACTCTCTCAGGCAGATCTTGCACTTCACCTTCCCCTTGGTCATGTGGCGCTATAAAAATTTTGTCAAATTACCGTACAAAAGCCATATTTTAAAAAAAACTTATTTTCACATCTTTTACAATTTTCTTACTCAAAATTCGACAAAGATTCCAAAAATATAATCCTTTTTTACGTACGTTAGTAGTTTTTTAATTGAATCATGGAAACTCTGACCTAAAATATATATAATAATATATATTATATAATAATAATTATATATATATATATATATTATATATATTTTTTTTTTTTTTTTTTTTTTTTTTTTTTTTTTTTTTAAAAGAATTTATTGTTATTGTTTAAATTTATATTGTGAAGCTCCAAAAGATTTAATATAATTTCAAATTTAGTATATTTATTGAGTGAATAGGAAGCAAAGTTTGTGTTTTTTTATTGCGTGTATAAAAAGTAAAGTATTTTTATACATTTATAAAAAGAGAAATGTCTTCCTTATTCAATTTAATAACATTTCGTGAGCATTTAACAAGTGAAATGAAAGCCTGTAATATTTTTCAAGACTTCAACGTTATTCCAAAAATTCAATTATGTAAAAATAATCACTGCATGAACTTAAAATCAAGGTGTGGAGGTAACTTTATTGTTTGGCAATGCAGCAAAAAGAGCTGTAGGTGTGAATTTTCAGTTCGTAAAGATACATGGTTGGAAGATTTGAAATTGCCTTTGAGAAGCATTCTTTGTTTTATTTATTGTTGGTGCAAAGAACAAACGTCTATAAAGTTCTGCAAAGAGGAGCTAAATATTAGTCGCAAGACAACAGTTGATTATAACAACATTCTGCGTGAGGTTTGCTTGTTTGTTTTTTTAATATTATTTTCTTTAAAGGTAACATTTGATTTATGCTACGTTTGGTTAGGGTAAGTTACGTTACGTTAGATTAATTAAGTTTGGTGTAGGTTAAGTTAGGTTAAGCTTAGGTTAGGTTGAGTTAGGTTTTGTTAGGTTAGGTTAGGTTAGATTAACTTCGGTTATGCACAGACATATGTTGGAATCGTACTTGTGAGAATTTGTTTTGAGGCGAAAATTTCAAGGCCAAGATTTATTCAAAAGCATATTAAAATGCATCTCCGAGTTTAAAACAATTTAACTTTAAGTAATATTTATTTATTATAAGGAGGTATTTTTTTTTTAGAAGCTTTTGTAGTCCATAGAATTCTGAAAATAGTCCAAATTTCAGGTCATTCCAAAAAGTGGTTTGGCGCCGCCATTCATTTGAAAAAGGTTAATTTTTCCACAAAAAAAAAAGAAAAACTTTTTAAATTATAGACTCAGAAAAATGTTAGAAATTGACTTTTACACATTGGGGAAAAAACAATTTACCCTGAAAATTTCAGGAGAATCTGCTGAAATTAATTTTTTTGAAATTTGACTGTCCCCTTAAGTATAATTTGCCATTTTAATTCCGGCAGGCAAACCCCGGTTTTCCCTGATTTTTAGCTAGTACCGAAATTTGCAGGGGCCAGGGCCCCGTTATATATATATATATATATATATATATTATATATATATATATATATATATATATTATATATATATATATATATATATATATATATATATGTAAGGTGTAGATTGTTTCTGAGTTTCGATTGTTAAAAAATATCGAAAATCGAAAATATCGGAGAAGCTATCGTAAACAAGAAAGTTGCCAGAAGTACTATTACATAGACATACACACAATTATTATTATTTACTTTCTAACAGAACCTAATTCGACTTATCATAACCTGAACTACCGAAGATGCCGTAATTTAACCTAAATAATATTAATTTTAATGTACTTATAGTTTATAACATAACCTAAATTTAAGGTATCTGAACTGAAAAGAACAAATTACACATATCTTGAACAGTCAAGGTAACTGAAACTCGTTAGGTAGGAAAATATCGATTAAAATAAAATATGACATAAAAAAAGATATAAAAAAATATCGAAACTCAGAAACAATCTACACCTAAGCCTATTATATATATATATATATATATATATATATATATATATATATATATATATATATATATATATATATATATATATATATATATAGTATATATATATATATATATATATATGGCTTAGGTGTAGATTGTTTCTGAGTTTCGATATTTTTATATCTATATTTTATTTTTAATCGGTATCCTTAACATTAAGGTAGCGTATGTCGCGGCAACGTTCTTGTATAGGTTAGGCCTCTTTTTACGGCAACTTCGGTAGTTCAGGTTATGATAAGTCGAACTAAGTACGCTAGAAAATTAAGTAATAATAATATGTGTGGTTTAATAGGGCCGTAGGCCTGTATCTCGCTGCAACGTTCTTGTATAGGTTAGGCCTCTTTTACGGCAGCTTCGATATTTTTTGAATATCGATATTTTCTAAAAATCGAAACTCAGAAACAATCTTACACCTATATATCTATATATATATATATATATTATATTATATATATATATATATATATATATATATATATATATATATATATATATATATATATATATATATATATATATAGCTACTTTGTTTTATCTCTAAGGATTTCTTTTTATACTCACAGAGGGGTTCAGTTGGAGGCCCTACTCCCGCTGGTGATTATTTTAGAGAGATGTAATGAAAATTTGTAAGTTCAAGATATATATATATACTTTACTTACATCCCACGCATATATATATATATATATATATTATTATATTATAGTATATATATATATATATATATATATATATATATATATATATATATATATATATATATATATATATATATATATTTTATTATATTTTTTTTTTTTTAATTTTTTATTTTTATAATGAGGCATGTATATAACATTCAAAACTTAATATATTACATTTTCCTTTTTAATTTTTCATGTTTCGGATTGACAAAATTCATCCTCATTGAATATCAAAAACAATGAAAATTAATGAAAATTTTTTTTTTTGAAATTCAACAATGAGTGTTAAAATTACAATTAAAACTAAAACAATCGATGTAACACTAATAAGTTTAAAAAAAAATTAAAAAAAAAAAATGAACAAGATAAAAAATAGTAGCATAAGTACTAAAAAATTTAATTAACTAAAATAAATGTTTAAAAAAATTTAAAAATAAACAAAAAACGTAATTCAAAAGAATATTAAAACATTAAATATTCAAAATTACGGATTTGCATATTAGGTGGTTGGTCACTCATGACGGGCAGTAAGGGAAACGATTAGACAAGAATTTAAGTAATGAACAAAAAGAAACTTAGAATAATTATTATAAATATTAAAATATTTGAGCATGATTAATGAAATTGAAATAAACAATATAGAGACATTATGATGCATTTAATCTAAGTATAGGTGATGAAATTGGAAGTTTTGTCTGCCATAAATTACGTCTATAGGCTTCTATTTCATATATTTAAACTACGATATGTGATAGTGACATCATTTCAGTTTCGGCATTCCCCGAAGGAAATTATCATATATAAATCAGTTGACCAATCACAAACTGTATTGCTTGAAATTACATCATCGTCATCGAAGTGCAATATCTAATCAGATATAACTTGGATTTTTATTTCATTATGCATTTTGGCTCTTAACAGAAACCAGAATATCTAAGCAGTTTAGTCAAATCTGTATATTTAGGACCCAAAGAGGAAGTTTCACATAAATAATTAGTTTTGGGAAAGAAAAATTTGGGGTCTGGTCTTTGGGTGAAAAACATTTTTAAGGAAGATGTTGAAACTTTGTCGAACATGTGATCGAGGGAGAAGAATTTGCGTAAATAACAATTTTCTTTATGAAAATTTAATTAGTTAGAGCATATTTTGTGCGCTATATCAATTTTATATAAAAACTTGAATTTAAAACTAGAATAGATCTGAAAAAATTAGTACCCAAACCAGTAGCTGGAGGTTAATGCTTACGGTGTACTGAGGTGAAAAAACTACCAATAAAAAATTGTCTACTGGTATTGTTGTAGACTTTATGGGATTCTAAGGGCACCTGTGGTAATGGTAATGTAGAAAATCATGGTATTAGTCTTATAAGAAAATAACCTATGGCTTTAATAAAGTTTGACTTACGTATGCGCAAAGATTAAACGTATTGGAATTTCATATATATATATATATATATATATATATATATATATATATATATATATATATATATATATATATTATATATATATATAATATATATATATATATATTGTGATGGCATCCGCATCCGCACAAAAAAAACATCCGCATCCGCATCCGCATTTTCGAAAATTCAACATCCGCATCCGCACTTTCGAAATTCAACATCCGAAATTCAAAAATTCAACATCCGCATCCGCACTTCTCAAAATTCAACATCCGCATCCGCATCCGCAAATTAGAAAATGACATCCGATCCATCACTAATAATATATATATTATATATATATATATATATATATATATATATATATATATATATATATATATATATATATATATATATATATATATATATATATATATATATATATATATATATATAGCGAACTGTAGATCAAGAGTGAGGGTGAAGAGAGAACTATCGGATTGATTTAGCATAGGAGTGGTATTGAGACAGGGGTGTGTAATATCTCCATGTTATTTAATCTATTGATGAATGGTTTACTTAAAAAAAATGGAGAGAGAAGGGAAGAGTATTACGTTGAGAAATATGGAGGGTGAATGTGAAGTGAATGTTTTACTTTTTGCAGATGATGCGGCATGTGTTGGTGGCAGAATCTGGAGAAAAGATGAGAATACTTGTGAGAGAGTTTGAAGGGAAATGTGCAAACACAGATTGAAATTCAATCCAGCGAAGAATAAAGTTATGAGGATTGGAGGTGGGGATGAGGAAATGTGGAGGGAGGAATTGGTTTGTAGAAGTGTGAGAATGGAAACTTGAGGTGAATGAATTCAAATATCTAGTAATGTTGGGTGGAAGGTAAGGGTGGGACGGAAAAAGGAATAAAGAATAGAGTGGTAGAAGGAATGAAAGTATTGGGGGGCCTAAGAAAAGTATGGAAGAAAGGAAAAATTTCGAAAGAAATAAAGATAAGAATGTTTGAATATATGTGTTCACCTTCTGTATTTTGTGTGTGAGAAACATAGACGATAAGTGCTCGGTCGAGAAAACATTTCAATGTCTTTGAGATGAAAGATTTGAGAGCGATATATAAATTGAGAAAGATTGATAGAATTAGAAATGAAAGAATAAGGGAGATGTGTAAATGGAAGAAGGGTGTAATTGATAGAGAGGAGGAGGATGTGCTAAAATGGTTTGGACATATGTGAAGAATGAAAGAGAACAGAATGGTTGGCAAGGTACGTAGATCCGATGTAGATAGGGGAAGGGTAGGGGGAGGGGAAGGCCGAAGTGGAGATGGATGGATGGAGTGAGAGTGATTTCGATGGAAGGAATTTGAGTTTAGACGAGGGTAGAAGATTTGTGGAGACAGAGATGGAGGGAGGTGGTGAAAGCGTTGAAAGGTAGGAATAGTTATGTTTGTAAGGGAATTGTGGCGGGCACCACCTCACGAAAGTGGGAAAGGTGATAGTGAAATAAATATATAATATATATATATATATATATATATATATATATATATATATATATATTATATAATATATATATATATATATATATATATATATATATATATATATATATATATATATATATATATATTTATTATATATATATATATATATACATCCGCATCCGCATCCTCATCAAATTAACATCCGCATCCGCATCCTCACTCAATTTCCATCCGCATCCGAACTTTTCGAAAATTCAAAATCCGCATCCGCACTTTCGAAAATTCAACATTCGCATCCGCACTTTCAAAATTCGCATCCGCATCCGCACTTCCCCAAAATTTAACATCCGCATCCGCATCCGCATCCGCAAATTGGAAAATATGACATCCGATCCATCACTAATATATATATATATATATATATATATATATATATATATATATATATATATATATATATATATATATATATATATATATATATATATATATATAATATATATAATATATATATATATATATCAGGCGTGACCACTAACCTTAACTTTGGGAGTCGTAAATTTATGAAGCTGTTTCGAAGTGAGCCACATTGTTAATTAAGAGATTAATGGTTTTCAGAATGAAGACACATTTTTTAGTTCATAAAAAATGAAGAAATATTTATTACAAACATTATTATTTATTACATTTATTACTAACATTGTTATTTTACTTATTTATAACATTATTGTTAAATTACACAACAAGAAATAAGATTTTACTTTTGTCGTTAGTTGTTTGAAATCTGGCTGATAATTGGTAAGAGCAGTTCGCATGATTTTATTTAAATGTTCATCAGTTAGTTCAGATCGATATTTAGATTTAATGAACTGAAGCTTTGAGTACAGTGATTCACTCACATAAATAGTCCCAAATATTGAGATAAGTCTCTTAGCACACTCTTTTGTTAGTGGGTATTTTTCTTTTGGAACTTTCTTCCAAAATTCTATGGCCGAAACACCAGTTCGATCGTTGCAGTCCTTATAGTCCTTCGTCTTCTTGCAGTTCTAGTAGCCCCAACTTTGCAGCTGCTGTATCCTTTGTAATTAGTGATGAAACAGGACAGCCATCACCCTCAACACAGACAGAAGAAGGATTTTCCAGAAATTAAAATGAAGGCTTAAGTGTTCTCAAATCATTAAATCTGTCATTGATTTCTTCAGCAAGACCAGACATTTTATACAAATAATCTTCTGTTGGCACCTCACACAGAATGTACAACGTGCCATGTCGACACCCAGCTTGGAGTGTGTGCAGTGTTATGAAGCCCACAAGAAAGTGGTGCGTGAGAGCGCCTCCAGCTCTCGGAGCGTGCGGATCGGTGGTGGTGGCCTGAAGGGCAGTATTTTGTCTGCCTGGAGGGACGGCATATGCCCTCGTTGGTGAGGTCCGCTCTCTGAAACAAAACGAAACAAAAAAAAAGTGGTTCGTGAACAATGTTGCCTGGTCATTACAAAAGTTAAGCGTTGTCAGGCTGGGAAGGGTTTCCATTTAATTATATTTAATATAATATACTTTTTAAAATCTGTATTATTTTCAATCTTGGTTTCAAGAGACGCACGAGATTGCGGTTCGCGAGCCTCGTTGTGGCCACCCCTGATATATATATATATAT
>SEYY01000414.1:10000-30000 GCA_009176605.1 Armadillidium nasatum
CAGGAAAATATCGATTAAAAATAAAATATCGACATAAAAAATATCGATATAAAAAATATCGAAACTCAGAAACAATCTCCACCTAAGCCTATATAAATATATATATATATATATATATATATATATATATATATATATATATATATATATATATATATATATATATTATATATATATAATATATATATGGTAAAGGTGTAGATTGTTTCTGACTTTCGATTGTCAACGAAAATATCGATAATTAATTTTTCGGCTGGGTTTCCCTTTCCTTGCAAAATATCGAAGAAGGCCTAACAGGGTGATTAATGCTAAAATGTATTTATTTCATTCAAGCCAAAGTTGCGTTTCAGAATTAGAGGGCTACGGCCCTATTACACCAGACATACACACAATTATTATTACTTACTTTTCTAGCAGAACCTAATTTGACTTATCATAACCTGAACTACCGAAGTTGCCGTAATTTAACCTAAATAATAATAATAATTTTAATATACTTAAATATAGTTTATAACATAACCTAAATTTAAGGTATCTGAACTGAAAAGAACAAATTACACTTACGTATATCTGAAATTCGTTTTAAAAAAATGATAGGTATAAAAAATTATAGGTACAAAGTATCGATTAAAATAAAATATCGACAAAAAAATATCGATATAAAAAATATCGAAAGTCAGAAACAATCTACACCTAAGCCTATATATATATATATATATATATATATATATATATATATATATATATATATATATATATATATATATATATATATATATATATATATATATATATATATATATATATATATATATATGGGACCCATTTGGACAGGGGACATCTATATAATGAAAAAGGTTTATATAAACATGTCCAATAGGCATTTGTTTTTGAAATACATGATGGTGATAATATTAAATTTAAATGTATTAAATGTCGTCTTCTGTGAGTCAAAATTTCGTTGTGGCCACCCCTGATATATATAATTTATTTTACCTTTCACCATTCCCACTTTCGTGAGGTGGTGCCCGTCACAGTTCGCTCACACACACACATCCACACTCTATCTCCCCTCTCCCTTCACCACTGCCCTCCATCTCACTCTGTCCTCCGCGACTATCCTACCTTCGTCCACATTTAAACCTCTCCCCCAATGTCTCCCTCACCCCATCCATCCACCACCACCTCGGCCTTCCCCTCCCCTTCCTCCCTCTATCTCGGATCTCATCACTCTACCCACCATCCTATTCTCATCCATTCTACACATATGCCCAAACCATCTTAATACACTCTTTCGCTCTACGCATTATTCCCCTCTTCCATCCACACATCTCTCTTATTCTTTCGTTTGTGATCCAATCTACCCTCCTTAACCCACAAATAGCCCTCAATCCTTTCATCTCAAAAACTTCTAATCTTTTCCTAATTTGAGCATTCATCACCCATGTCTCACACCCATACATTGCAGATGGTAGACACATACTCTGGAACATTCTTACTTTTATTTCCTTTGATATTCTTCCCTTCTTCCAAACTTCTCTCAGTCCCCCCATCACTTTCATTCCCTCCGTCACTCTATTCTGTATTTCCCCATCCATCCCTCCTTTTCCCTCCACTAACATTCTCAGATATTTAAACTCTTCTACCTCCTCAAATTTCTCTCCCCCCACCTCGACACCCTCCCATTTCTCCACTCTTGCTGCCTCATCCCTGCCCCCAATCCTCATCACTTTACTCTTTGTTGAGTTTACCCTTAATCCCTTCGAAGCACATTCCCTCACAAACTCCTTCACCAACATTCTCAGCTTCTCCCCAGATTCCGCAACTAACACCGCATCATCCGCAAACAACAAGACACTTACCTCCCATTCTCCCTCTCCACTTCTCATCCTAATGCCCCTCCCCTCCCTCTCCATCCCCCTAACAACACCATCCATTAACACATTAAACAACCACGGAGACATAACACACCCCTGCCTCAGTCCAACTCCCACTTTAAACCATTCAGTCAGTTCCCTCCTCACCCTCGCTCTACAGTTCTCATAAAATGATTTAATTCCATTCAATAATCTACCTCTCACTCCCCCCCTCCCTTAAAACCTCAAACAATTTCCTCCTACAAACTCTATCATACGCCTTTTCTAAATCCATAAAGAATACATCACCAATCATTCTCAGTGTAAACACCTGATCCACACATCCCCTACCTTCTCTAAAACCTCCCTGTTTCTCCCCCACTCTCTCTCTTGTCAATTCTTTCACTTTCGATACTAAAACTCTCCCATAAATTTTTCCTACTATACTCAACAAGCTTATCCCCCCATAATTCTTACACTTCCATCCTATCCCCCTTCCCTTTATATATCGGCATTATGCAAGCATCTTGCCACTCTTGAGGCACTTTTCCCTCTCCCCAACACACATTAAACATTCTCACTAACCAATCAACTATCACTCCCGCTCCCACCCTTATCATCTCCCCATATATACCATCCATTCCTGCTGACTTTCCCTTCTTCACCTCTCCCACAGCTACTTTTACTTCCTCTCTACTAATACTCCCGCCTTCTTCTAACAACATCTCTTCATTATTCTCCACTACTCCTTCGCCTCCCACCCCCGTCAACAAATCACTAAAGTGTCTCTTCCATCTCTCCCCACCTCCCTCTCTCCTTGCACCACATCACCATCTTCCCCCCTTACTCCCTCCCTCCTCTCTCCTCTCCTCGCTTTATTTACCTCCTTCCAAAACATCTTACTCCTTTCCTTAAAATTCTCTGCCAACTTTCTACCCCACTCCTCTCCCACTCTCCTTTTCGCTATTTTCACCTCCCTACACCTCTCCTTATACTCTTCCCAATCTCTACCCTCCTTCGTACTCAAATACTTGCAGAAGGCCTCCTTTTTTTCTTTTAACCATATTCCCCAACTCTTCACTCCACCACTCACTCCCTTTTCTTCTACCATTACCAATTGTTTTTACCCCACACACTCTTCTCGCAACCTCCACTAACGCCCCCTTCAGTTTACTCCACTCCTCCTCCACCCCTTCCACCTCACTCCCCCTAACCTCCTCCCATTTCTCCCTTATCCCTCTTGTGTAGTCACTTCTCTTTTCCTCATCTTCTAACCTCTCCACCCGTACTATCTCCACCACCCTCCCTCTCCCTCCCACTTTCTCCCAACCTCCTTTAACTTTTATTTTCGCCACCACCAAATAATGATCCGAAATACCCATCGCAGCTCCCCTCAGCACATTGACATCCAGCAACCTAGTCATCCTTTCCCAGCCTACACGCATAAAATCCAACAGTCCCCTTTCCCCATTCACACCACTCACCCAGGTATACTTTATGATTTTCTTTCTTTTTAAACCACGTGTTTCCAATCATAAGACCCCTTGCCGCACACATTCCAATCATTTCAGTCCCATTTTCATTTACCCCTTCCACTCTAAATGCTCCTATTACCATGTTCACCCTTCTTACACCCACCCTTGCATTCAAATCTTCCAACAGACAAACATGATCCCTACCGTCACAACTTCCCTCACACTCACTCAGACTCTTCCAAAATCTTTCTCTCTCCCTTTCATTTGCTCCTACTACTGGTGCATAAGCACAAATAAAAACCCAATACTCCCTTCTTAACCTTAATCTTACCCAAACTATTCTAGCACCCATTCTACCTCTCCCTTTTACACAACTCCACCAATTCCTACACCCTCCCTTGCTCTCACACTCTCATTCACTCCAGCGTACATCCCTTTATATTTCCCAAATGCCAAATCCCCCTCCCCTTTCAGTTTCGTTTCTGTCAACCATAGAATATCCAGCCTCCTTTCCTCCATCACAACCCCCACTTCTTCCCTCTTCTCTTCTTTTTCACCCCCCTTACATTTAGAGTCCCCACTTTTAATACCTCTGAACCTCCCTTCCTTCCAGACATCTCCAGATATATATATATATATATATAATATATATATATATATATATATATATATATATATATATATATATATATATATATATATATATATATATATATATATATATATATATATATATATATATATATATGGGTCATGTGCAAAAGTTTGTACGTTTTTCTTTAGTGGTTTAATTTCTTTGAAAAAGTTAAAAATGTCCACCAAAAGAGAAAATAAAGTTATCCGTATTTTTAACATGTGAATTTGAATAAATTTTTTTCTGTACTTTTTTATTTAAAAAAAAATATTTTCTTTTTTTTATTTAGTTGTTCAATTTATTTAGTTGTTAATTTTGTTGTGGATAATAAAGATGTTGCATTTTGTTTTTTATTACTTTTAGGTATCTATGTTTATTTATTATACTATTATCTTACTTATTGATATTTTATACAACTCAATATGTCTTTAAATTATAACATGGAGTGGTTGTCAAATAATATAAAAAATGAATCTGACGCTTTAAAATTTTTTCAAAATTTTAATATTACACCATTAAGTAAAGAATGCATCAATGGACATTCAATGAAATTGAAACAGTGCGGCAAGAATTTGGTTTGGGTATGTAGAAACAAACCTTGCAAAAACAGTCAATTCCCAGTGAGAAGGGCAACTTGGCTTGAAGGTTCTTCCTTGCCTCTTATAAAAATCATTAAATTCATTTATTGTTGGAGTAAAGAATTGACAACAATAAAATTCTCCGAAGAGGAATTAAATATTTCTAAAAATACTTGTATTGATTTCAATAATTACTTGCGTGAGGTAAGATGTTTACTTAATTTTAATATCATTTTTGTTTAATTAATATAGCTTTTTTTTATTTTCTTTAGATTTATTTTAGGTCACTTTAGGCTAGGTTAGGTTAAGTTTAGATTAAGGTTAGGAAGGTTGGTTTGGTTAAATTGTATTAAGTTAACAAAGGTTAAATTTCTTTTTCTAAAAAATTTGATTTATTTTACAGGTTTGTGCTAATGCAATACTTTCTAAAAAAATATATATATATATATATATATATATATATATATATATATATATATATATATATATATATATATATATATATATATATATATATATATATATATATATATATATATATATATATATATATATATATATATATATATATATATATATATTTTTACTATAAAAAAGGAACGCTATTTTAAACTTATTTGGGTTCAACTTAACTGAAATAAAAAATTGAAATTTATCTAAGAAATTTTTTTACCCTCTATTTTCAATATTTAACCTAATATTTTATGTGTCAGAGAAAAACGTACAAACTTTTGAACATGAACCATCCATATATATATATATATATATATATATATATATATATATATATATATATATATATATATATATATATATATATATATATATATATATATATATATATATATATATATATATATATATATATATATATATATATATATATATATATATATATATATTTTTTTTTTTTTTACAGAACGCCACCGCTACGGGCAGAGCCCTTTTCAAGGAGGGGGCACACACACAGAGACAAAACACATGCAAATGCACACACCTAACGCACAGCCCTCAGGTGGGCGCAGACGGAAGCCTTGAAGAGTGGAAGGTTAAATACAGAAGGAAAAATAATGAAGGTAGAGAGTTCCACAGAATAGAGGTGGCTGGAAAGAAGAGGTACCACAACGGGCTAGCCTGGGATTTCCCACTTCCACACAAAATTGGTGCGAAAGCAGGGCACCCCTAGTGCAACGAGGACGACGCAATGGAGGAGGAATGCGAGAGGCCAATTCTCTCGAGCACCTGCCATTGTAGTACCTGTAGAAAAGAGATAGCGCGCCAACGTCACGTCGCAGAGACAGAGGGTCAAGAGAGTTTGAAAGTAGGGGACAGTTAATTAATCTTTTAGCTTTTGACTCAACCCTATCCAGAAGAGAGGAGGAGCCGGAGCCCCCCAATGTGAGAACAGTACTCCATACAAGGGCGAATAAGACCCTTATATATTTGGAGTAACTGTTCAGAAGAGAAAAATTCTCGCAATCTGAACAGAACTCCCAGCTTCTTAGAGGCCGCTTTAGCAACCATTGTGATATGTGGTTTCCAAGATAGTATTGTTGTTTATGTTTAGACCAAGAATGTTAATGTTATTTACAGGTGAGACGGGAGAGCCATCGAAGAGGATAGGAAAGTTAGGAGGTGTTTTTGAGAGGGAGATGTGAAGAAGTTGAGTTTTAAAAGAGTTGAATTTCACAAGGTTGCTATGACCCCACCGGGAAATCCCATCCAGATCGGCAAGAATAGAATTGGAAAGTTGAAGACGAGAAGCAACTCTAGAAGCAAAAGAGGGAGCAGATTTGAAATGAGTAGAAGAATGCAGAGTTGAATCATCAGCATAAGAGTGAACAGAGTTAGAAGTGCAGTGGAGAAGATCGTTAATGAAAAGTAAGAATAAGGTTGGAGATAAAAACAGAACCCTGAGGAACACCACAGTTGACAGAAAAGGAGGAAGAGGTCGCTCCATCTACAACTGCCGAAATGGAACGATCTGAGAGAAAAAGACAATAGTAAGCAAAGAGAAGGAGGAAACCCAAAGGAGGGGAGCTTGGAGAGCAGTGACGCATGCCATACCCGGTCAAAAGCCTTGGATATGTCAAGCGCCACCACACAAGACTCCCCGAAGTCCCTAAGGGCAGAAGACCATAGATCAGTAAGATAGGAAAGTATGTCAAGTTGACATATATATATATATATATATATATATATATATATATATATATATATATATATATATATATATATATATATATATATAATTTCTGCAAAAAATATTGCTTCACCTTATTTGCTTGTAATATGATTCTATAAAATCAAAATATCAGTTTGGTGGGAAAAGAAATAATTATAATCTTAAGATAAGCTGAAATCCTAAGACTGATGGAGACATAAGTTTGTTTGCAAACAAAAGTCACTTGATAAGAAGTCCCTTCACATTATCATTATTTTTGTATTCTTTTATATGGAAGAAAGTATTTTGATTTGAAAAAATATAACGCTTTCGAAATGTTTCACTTTATATATGAGAGAGAGAGACTTCTGCCTAATTCATGCACAAATCTTATGAAAGATGCTATAACAACTTTCCATCAGAGACCTGTAAACTTGAGTACTATCTTATATTTTATAAATTTTCGTAGTGTTTTGATAACCCTTTTTCATGAAATTCAAAAATCCTTTATCAGGTAATCGGTAGATCATAACAGAAGCTATCACAAGTAACAGTAAACATAAACAAAGAAAAGTTAATTAAGATAGATATTTGGAATCCCGTTCCTTGTGTCAAACCGTCAAAATTTTTAGAAAGTCACTTAAGTCTGGATTAAGAAATTGGAGAAAAAAAGATAATTTGACTCTTGACCCAAAGAAGACGGCGTAAGTTGCATTTAGAGCAGTGTTTCACAAACTTTTTTTTCGTGATGCGGTTATTTTAATATTTTTCCTTTGTGACCCTTTCGTAAAAATTTTTATGGCTTATTGAGAAAATGGAACAAATTTTAATGTTCAAAGATATTTCATTCATTATTAAATATTAAAAATACATACAAAAATGGAAAACAATAAAAAGTATTAATGAGAGGTGTGATGCTGTTTATCGTGAACTAGAAATTTCAGGTCTTCAGAATAAAATGACAACTTTATTCTTAAATCTGGTTCGACATCTAATCGGTTTCTGTATTTTTTTTTTTAGAGAAACCAGTGTCGAGAAGGCTGTTTCACATTTGTAAGTTGACAAAAGGCATTAGAAGCTTTATTGCCTTTTGTTCCAAAAATGGATACCAAAACTCCATCAATTGTATTATGTCGAAGCTGGATTCAATATCTGAATCCAATAATTCCGTCTCTGAGTTTATATTAATTATGAAAGGGTTTCTTATCCATGCCTTGTTCTGGTGAACTGGAGGAAAATATTCCTTCAGATTTTTCTGCAATCCTATCAGATGTTCCTTGAGAGCAACTGAAATTTCATCAGGCATGAAAATAATATTGTGCTCTTTTTGCACTTCAGTTAGCTTCCTAAAAGCATCATAATTTCCTGTTTCCACACGATGAGTCTACAAACAGCTTTTAATTGCAGCTTCCATCCTCTCTTGCACTTTAAATTCTGTTACATTGTTGTCTTGTAACGAAAATTTAGTTTATTTAAAAAATCAAAAATGTCACAAAGGTAGGAAAATTTAATCAACTAATTAGCATTACTAAAACTATCTCTAAATTCAAATATTGCATCCTTAGACGTTGGTTTCAAAACATTAAAACTTCTTCCCTCATTTCAAAAAGTCTCTTCAAAACATTTCCTATGGATAACCATCGTACTTCGCAATGTAAAAGAAGATATTAATGTTCACTACCCATTTTCTTTACATAATGCAGTGAATAACCTGGAATTCAGGGGACGATGTTTAATAAAATTTATAAATTTTATACACTCTTGCACAGCAGTTTGCAAAAGCAATGACATTTTTGTAAGGCCAAGGCATCTCCTGTGTATACTGAAATGCACCCATACACATTCTGGTGCCTTGGCTTTTATTTTTTGGAAAAGCCTCGCACGGACGCCTGACATTGCGTATGCACCATTGCTGCTCAGGCTCACGCATTCCTTCCAGTCAATGTCATTTCGATTGATGTAAGTGTCAGTCAAGTTATAAATTTCTTCTTTTGTTCTTGTTTTCAATGGGTTGCAAAATAGAAATTCTTCATTAGATGTATTCTCAGTCATATCTCACAAAACACATTAAATTGGCATTGTCCGATGTGTTTGTACTTTCATCGATCTGAAGAGAAAAGAAAACTACCATTTTAAGCGACTTACAACAGTTTCCTCGATATTATCAGCTATTTCCACGATTCTACGCTTCTCTGTGTTATTGGAGAGAGACAGAGAGACAATAAATTTATCTGGTTTTGTTGTTTTTTATCACATATTCGAGATGCCAACATTTTTATTGCTGGAACTATTATGTTTTCGGCAACTGTATGTGGATACCCAGTTTTAGCAATTAATTGCGATATTTCATAAGAAGCCATAACTAGATTTTCAGGCAAAGAACCCGGAAAAAAATTCGAAGATATGGTCTTCTTCTTAGCAATTAATACTTTCTTTTTATTTATAAAGAAATGAATCGGCTTGCTTATTGAACTTGTTAGTTAGGCGCTTATTTTAAATTGATTATTTTTTCAAATAACATATTTTCGTATCTTTTGTAAAGTTTTTCTATGACCCTGCATCTGGTTTTTCATGACCCGGTTCCGAGCCGAGACCCGGTATTTGGGAAACTATGATTTAGAGACATTCCACATACAGTGAAAATTTTTACGGCGATATCAATAGATACGATAGTAAATTATTAAAAAACAAAAAAATAAAAATGACAGGAATAAGAAGGAAATAAAAATACTACTGAAAAAAGGGAAATATATAAGTAAACTTTTTCTTTAACAAACCACTTTCTATGTTAATGTATGAAAATATTTTTATTACCTTTATTTTTTTTTATTTCTATTTTTATTTTTATTCTTATTTCTGCATTTTGTTTTATACTTCACTTCCTGTATCTATTGTCATAAAACTTTCAATGTATGGATCATGGTTCTCTAAGTGCATCTTAATATAAATTCCATACTATCAACATGTCACTTCACGTATATCAAAAATTAAGGCCTATCGTACTTGCATTCATATAGACTTTTTGTATTAAATAAAGAACCCCTGTCCTCTGTCCACTGTCCAAATGTCTCATATTTATTAAGGTACACCCTTTATATATATATATATATATATATATATATATATATATATATATATATATATATATATATATATATATATATATATATATATATATATATATATATATATATATATATATATATATATATATATATATATATATATATAGGGGTATAAACTGTCACTATAACTTAGCTGAAAGATGATCCTTTAATATTTTTCCCAAGTGAAATTTAATATATATATATATATATATATATATATATATATATATATATATATATATATATATATATATATATATATATATATATATATATATATATATATATATATATATATATATATATATATATATATATATATATATATATATAAAAAGTCTTTAAACTTTTGAAATATCGAAACCCCGATAAATTGATATAAATGTATATAATTTTTTTTTTACGTAAAAAACCAGTTGAATATAAAAATGCATGGCACACGAGCATATGTCTACGGGAGGCGGAGCCCCCATGACCCTAACCCGTAAGTGGTGAAAACTATTTGTTTCGCTACCGCTAACAACTAAATTTTATTCCCCATTTCACTTATCGACACATCAATAGAAGTATCGTTCGATTTTTATATATCGATAATGATATCGCTTAAGATCAATCGATGATCGGTTTAGAATTAAATTTTTGAGTTTTATTTAAAGCATCTTCGTAACTCAAATGCATTTTTGTAATGCAGTTTTTCGGATAGAAATTGACCTGAACTATATACTAAAATTTCTTGTGATAGAGGAGGAAAAAATGCATAACTTCGGTCTCATTTATGTTTTACAAAGTTTTTCACTAATTAAAATCAATAATTTACAATTATTAATTGCTAAAGTGAAGTGAACAAACTTTATCTAAACATTTAATTCATATTTTACGGAAATATTAACGGAACAAAATCTCACGAATAACGAAAAGTAATGATTCAAAAAATTTATTTCCAACCGATTATTTATCGATTGATTTTAAGCAATATCGATTTATAAACTTCTGCTTAACAAAAGCCATATATATATATATATATATATATATATATATATATATATATATATATATATATATATATATATATATATATATATATATATATAATATATATATATATATATATATATATATATATACTTCTAAGTTTCAACCTCCAGACGTTTATCTGTTTTAAATATACTTTTCATATCACTGTCATGACAACTTTGTGTACGATATTATTTGTTACAAATATTACAGCGATATATCAATTACGCAATACATTGATCACCACTCACGGGTCGGGGGTAGAAAATGTTCCCCTGCCATGCATCTTTTCTAGTAGTAATAAATAGCTCTAGCATTTTAAATTACGTCATTTACTTTGCATGTACGTGTGATGTTTGTGTAGATTTAGTGCCATTTTTTTCAATTTAATATGGATTCAATATATAATTTGGAATGGCTCTCAATAAATATTAAAAACGAACTTGATGCTGCAAAATTTCTGCAGAAATTTCAAATAATTCAAGAGAAAACATATTGTCATAACGAACATGTTATGAAATTGCGATTTAGTAGAGATTTTATATTTTGGAGATGTACTGATAAACCTTGTTCTGACGTTAAAATTTCCGTTAGAAAGAAAACTTGGCTTGAAGGTACGAAAATTCCATTGAAAACGATAATCAAATTCATATACTCTTGGTGTGAAGGATATACATCAATTAAATCTTGCGAAAAAGAACTAAATATATGTAATAAAACTACAATATATTTTAATAACTGTCTGCGTGAGGTACGTTATATATATATATATATATATATATATATATATATATATATATATATATATATATATATATATATATATATATATATATATATATATATATATATATATATATATATATATATATATATTATATATATATATAATAAATTTTAATTTAAAAAAAAAAAAAAAAAAAAAAAAAAAGTTTAAATCGACGAAGCCAACATTTCGTCTTAAGAAAATGAAGAACTTTTCTGAACAGTTTGGTTTTGGGGATATTTGCAGTGAAACCAAAGAAGTCTTTCTATTTATTGTACCTACCCTAAGGGAAAAACAGTAATACATATCATTCAAACTTAAAAATGATACAACTTTCACCAGTGATTGTTGGTTTCTTTGCAAAAATGAAAATTTGTGAAGGATTTTTTTAAATAAAGTACTTGACATCCTTTTGTGACATTTTTCATTTTTTTTAAACAAAACTTGATATCCTTTTTTCTCTCGCCAATTTCATTTGTATTTCCATTAATAAAATAATACAGATTCAAAAGGACAAATGTATGGAGTATGAAATTCATGCGCACGTACGCACACAAACACGCCTGTATATATATATATATATATATATATATTATATATATATATATATATATATATATATATATATATATTATATATATATATATATTATATATATATATATATATATATATATATATATATACACTAGAGAAAATAAATTGGTAATGCAGAAATTTTTGGTAAATAAATTTTTTCCGTTTCTCTATTTTTTTTTTTAATGAAGTATCGTTCTTTTACTGTTGAATAATATAAATTGAACCAAATTATACTATCGGTAAGCTTTAGTAAAATAAGAAATGTGAAATAGACACTTTTTTTCCTAGAAATTTTCTATTATTTGTAGAGACAAATTTTTTTTTTCAAAGAACATATAATGTATTAAATGAGAAGAACAATACTATTGTTGTTGTGTTTAATGTTTCAAAAAAGGAGTTGCAAGAAAATGTACATGATTAAAAAATTCAATTGATCCATCGAATAATTTGTCAAGCCTCCAAGTCTATTTCAATTAATTTTTGTGAAAGAGAATATTAAATTTGCAAACCAACTCTAATTCATTTTAATAACTATTTACGCCAGGTATATATATATATATATATATATATATATATATATATATATATATATATATATATATATATATATATATATATATATATATATATATATATATATATATATATATATATATATATATATATATATTAGTTTGATTAGGGGATTATTTCCTAAAAGTAATCTGTAACTAAATTTAGCAAATTTATTTTTAAAAAAAGCAACTTAAAATGAATAAAACGATGAATGACGTAAATAAACTTCCAGGACGATTGGGCAGTAGCGATATTTTAAAAAAAAAAAAGAAAAAAAAACTGGCATTTTTGTTCTCTCTTTCATACGTCTTGTAAATACTTATTATTGTGCTATATATTTCCTTTATCCCGTCAGCATAAAATATTATTCGATATTTATGCAATATATGTGTCACAATTTACAAATTATAGCGATATATCGATTATTATATTTCATCACCACTCAATAATCGGGTGGCACCGCTTCCTTAGAGAAATGCTCCTCTGCCATGTACGTACTCTAGTAATAATAAAATTGAAAAATATTAATCCAAATATTGAGTCTCTACTAATCGATATATATATATATATATATATATATATATATATATATATATATATATATATATATATATATATATATATATATATATATATATATATATATATATATATATATATACAGTGGAACTCCAATATTCGTCATTAATCCGTTCCTGAGGGGATGACGAATATCGAATAATTTTTTCCCATAGGAATTAACTAAAAATGGATTAATTCGTTCCAGCCTCGAATTTTGCCTATCTATTCTTTAACAAAAAAAAAAAATTCAATCTAGAATCGATCTCCGAAATCATTTCAAACACTGTACAATTTAACTACAGTACATATATATACAGCGTACTGCCATAAATAATACGTAATACGCACTGTGTAGGCCTACATAAAAGCTAAACACAAAATTTTAAAAAGAAATTTACCTTTTGGATGAGAAAAACAATGATTGTTATTAAGAGTTTTTATTTTTAAGGTTATAGGCCTTCGTAGGTAGGACGAATATTGATTTTTCGACGAATATCGGGAAAAAAATTACAGGGCGAATATCGGAAAAGACGAATACTGGAGGGACGAATATTGGAGTTCCACTGTATATATATATATATATATATATATATATATATATATATATATATATATATATATATATATATATATATATATATATATATATATATATATATATATATATATATAATATTTAGTTTTGCTATTTTTTCAACGTGTGCGGTTCCTGTGCTTATTTCATTATATTTATGTTTAAAATGGATTTATTGTATAACATGGAATGGTTTACTGCAAATATAAAAAGCGAAATTGACGCTGCATTATTTTTTCAAAAATTTAACATAATTGATGAGACTAAATGTTGTTCAAATAAACATGTAATGAAAATTCAGTTTAATAAAGATAGACTTTGTTGGAGATGCAAAAAGAAGGCTTGTGGTGACGTTAAAATTTCTGTTCGAAAGAATACTTGGCTTGAAGGATCTAAGGTACCATTGAAAACAATAATTCAATTCATATACTATTGGAAAGAAAATACTTTCATAAACTTTGTGCAAAAGAATTGAAATTAAGCAACTCTACTACAATAGACTTTAATAACCATCTACGCGAGGTACGTTATATATATATATATATATATATATATATATATATATATATATATATATATATATATATATATATATATATATATATATATATATATATATATATATATATATATATACATATATACACACACACACACATAAACGGTCATTCAGGGAAACGGGAAATTTTAAAATTTGTTTTCGTTGCTCTGGGCTATTGTTAGCGCTTAGTAACATAGAAATCAACTCATGCCATCTTGCCATTTAGTTTTCATGAATATTTTGGGGTGGTAAACAACTTGCTTTTGCCATCAAAGCTTTTTATAAAAACAATAACTGTAGAGGATGCGCGTAGAAAATTTCACCGTTATTTTAATTTAGAACACAAAGATCGTGTTTGTCAGCACATGCAGTTAACAGATGGATAGTAATTTTGAGGAAACTGGTTCAACAATGAAATAGAAATCTCCAGGCGGTGAGAACCGATAGTATAGATACTGTTCGAGCTGCTGTCCTAAGCTGACACAGTTCAATTCGTCGTCATTTAGTGTTTTTACGGTTGCATAGTTCGTGTTCGAAGAATACTGTTACAGGACTTGCATCACCATACCGTCCATACGTACAAGTTGCAGATAGTACAGGAACTGAAACACAACGATCACCCAACGCGTGTTAGCAAACTGTGAATGTCGGACGAAGCCCATTTCCACTTTACCGGATTTGTTAATAAGCAAAATTTTCGTCATCGGCAAACGAAAATCCTACTCAGCTACAATAGAGGTCGTTACGCAGCAATAAAGTTACCTCGTGGGTTTGCTGAGTCATCGTATGGATGAGCTAATATTTTTAAGGATGTGGATAACCTTGCATTTACAGTTACGTCGATACGGTACGTCGCCATGTCAGAAACCTTTGTTGTGCAAAAACTACAGACATTTCCACAAATTATTGATAACGCATGATTTTAACAAGATTGATCAACGTCACATACACCACTATCATAGATGTCTGCCGTACACTAATAGTTTGGCAACCGTATAATTTCGAAAAACTGATATTCCATGACTCCCAGATCTTCTGATTTATCAGCGTAGGATTTCTTCTTGTGTGGGATCACCTTTAAAACAAAGTCTATTGCAATCGACCTGCTACGACGGAAGATCTAAAAGCTAAGATTCGAGAAGTAGTGACGAATTTCTGTAGAAATGTAACGTCGAACCTTGCACAGTTTCATTAAGAGACTGCAAGTATGTGTGCACATAAATCGAGCTCACTTCAAAGATGTAATCTTCAAGGAATAAATGTTTATGTATGTATTGATAAATAGCATGTTTTCACGATTTAAATGTCATTACTAAATTAAGAAAAAAATTTAAAAACCCTATTTCATTTTTTAAAGATACATCGCGTTTACTTAGTTTTTAAGACTACTCTTGAAGAGCCAAGTATTCAGGTGGTTATCCGCTCATACAGGAAGGAACTTGTCTCGACACATTGTCTGAGTTGTCTTGACCATAGTAAAAGTATTACTTAGTAATTCAGTTCAATGTTATAAATTTAGGTCAATCAGGAATCCATAATTTTGCCGCCAAAAAATAAAATAAATTTAAAATGGCTTCATAAATAACAAAGGATTATTTTGATAATCACAAATATTTTTATATTTGTCTTTTATTATTGCCCAAACTTGTGCACAATACCCTTATACTGTATGAACATAAGTATGTTTACTGAAAACTTCCTTGCTATTATAAACAACATTGCCATTTATTATACCTAACATCTTATTACCTCTACTCTTTGTTTCCAAACACTGATTAGACATTTTTTAGATTACTGTTAATAATCACGCCCAAATATTTTTATTAGTCCACAGACTCGAGCCAATCTCCATTCATATCATTCCATTAGAGTAACTTACATGAAGAAAAACATGGAAATTTGTTAGAGAAGAACCTCTTTGCCTTTGTTATAAAATAAGTCCGGAAGGTAACAAAGATATAAAAACAATTATCATCTCTCTTGTCTTTTGGGGGACCGATTGATTTGAAATACAAGTTAATGTATTGAAGATTCGAAGTAACCTTTATCATATTTGTTCAGAGTAATTGAACTTTTCAAACTAACCTAACGTCCATAGCTTTTTTGCCTTGATATATATATATATATATATATATATATATATATATATATATATATATATATATATATATATATATATATATATATATATATATATATATATATATATATATATATATATATATATTATAGGGATGGAGTGAAGTATCGGTATCGGTATCGGCCTATCGGTAAGTATCGGCATTTTTTATCGGTATCGGTATCGGTATCGGCAAAAAATTTTCGGTATCGGTATCGGTATCGGCATATTTTAGGTATCGGTATCGGTAAAAATATTGGTATCGCTCCATCCCTAATATATATATATATATATATATATATATATATATATATATATATATATATATATATATATATATATATATATATATATATATATATATATATATATATATATATATATATATATATATATATATATATATTCTTCAGTCTTCCATCGTTGGGCCTTTGTAACCTTAAATGTTATATTTTTGAATTAATTTGATACCCTTTTCCGCAGAATCATTCACAATCTTTAATTTTTCTATACGAAGCTTTTCTTGTTGATACTGTTCGGAATTAATCCATTGGGGTGAATGAAGGTGCAAAACATTTTCAATTGAAAATCAACGAAATAATTTTATAGATAAATTGCTATTTAGTTTAAGTAAAATCTCTTCATCTGAACTTTTCAGGATTGGGAGCAATCTTCTTTTTTTATTGGTAATTTCTTGACACTGCTTATAGTTTCACTTTAAACTCCAACTGTTTCTTCTTCTTTTTCTTCTTCTTCTGATGCTGCTGTAATCTTTTGTGCCATTTTGAGTTTTGTTTCTTCAGTAACCGAATCATCAAATAGAGCCCATGCTATACAATCATCATTTAAATAATACAGATGATTCAAAAATTTACAGATTGCTACTTCGGCGATACTTTCGTCAACTTGCTTGTATTGCTCTAATTCTCCCAAATATCGTTTAGTGGAGAAGATATTGCTTTAGTTGCATAGATCCAGTATTTGAATTTTTCTGTTGCTCTTCTTTCTCACGACCTTCCTTGTTATTTTTTAACAGATGCTGACAAAAAGCCGTCTGACTCAGAAACAACATCCACAACTTGCACTAAAATAAAACTTTTGCTTAATAACATATTTGTTACATATTAACGGAAGCTAACAAAATAAATAATAATTATACTTACATTCAGAAAAAACTGCTGAAGTTGATGGATCATCTAAACTTTTTCTTACTCTTTCCTTTTTAATCTCTGCTTCCTTCTTTCAATACCACATAGTTTTCTATCAACGCCGGCCATCGAACCTGGTCGTCTCTTTTCACGTTTTCACGAAATTGTGATAATTTGTTAGGCATTCTGATGTACTATATCAAATTGATCTTCCAAATTATTAGAAAATTATTGTTGTTTCTCTAGGATGATATTGCTACTTTTATTCTTGTCCTTGACCATTTTCTGCCATGTATCACATAATGCCTTCAATTTACCTTTACATTCTTGTGCAGGGGTTTTTTGCTTTCCTCCAATAAATCAATTATCGTCCACGACAAGCGTTGCACTTTTATTAAATTAAGTTTGACAACTAGCATGTTATAAAACAAAGTACGTCAACAATCTCCTTTCGATGGGAACTTGCTACCTGTTATCACTGATGATCAGAAAGGAAGGAACGGGATTCCAGATGATCTAAGAAAGGATAGTTGAGAAAGGTTTCAAAATCCTTAGACAGGATACAAGTGAGAGCTATAGGGCGATAGTTAGAAGGTTCAGAGCTGCTACCTTTCTTCGGAATAGGTTGGACTAATACGGCCTTCCAACATTGAGGGAAATCACTAGTATTGAGGTATAGAGAGGAGAGTTGAACAAGGGACAGAGCCAGCTCAGAAATACACTCCCTTAAAACTCGGGGAGGAAAGCCATCCAGACAGCTTGCTTTCCTAACGTTCACAGATTTCTGAAGCCCATTCACCTGATCAAATGTAATCACATGCATGGGACATCTGAGAGGAGAAGAAGTAGGAGGAGGATTGCCGGAGTCGTTCAGGGTTGATTTGAGGAGAACAGATGGAGTGTTAGCAACAGAGTTATCAAAGTGAATAATAGGAGAGGAAATGATATATATATATATATATATATATATATATATATATATATATATATATATATATATATATATATATATATATATATATATATATATATATATATATATATATAGATTTATATAAAATATATTTAATATATTATTAAATAATAATAATAGGTAAATAACAAAATAAAATTTTTTGAACATAAAAAATATTATAAATATAAAGGTATTTTTATTGAATAAAATAATATATATAATATATATATATATATATATATATATATATATATATATATATATATATATATATATATATATATATATATATAGATATATATATATATATATATATATATATAGGGTCAGAGTTTACATTGAGCTGACCATGCATAACTCAAAAACTACTAACCGTAACATTAAAAAGGAATTATATTTTTGAAATCCTTGGGTAATTTGCAGTAAGAAAACTATAAAAAAATTAAAAATGTAATTAAAATATAATATATATATATATATATATATATATATATATATATATATATATATATATATATATATATATATATATATATATATGTACGATAAGTTGAATAATTAAAAAGTAGGGCATGTAAAAAAACCGAACATTTGTCTACGGGAGGCTCTGCCCCCCGTACCCCCCGACCCGTGAGTGATGATGATATTGTGGACTACTTTTCCTGTTGACGATTTGGGGTATTTCCCATGTTTTCCAATTTCTAAAAAAAAAAATTAAAAAATGACATTGCCAGACACACGATTCTTGCGAGGCTTAAAAAAAAGTCAAATTTACTTATGTAATAAAATTTTTTATTTCCCAATTTTTCTTACCTAGAATTCGACAAGGATTTCAAAAATATAATCATTTTTAAAGTAAGATTAAAAGTTTTTGAGTTATGCATGGCCGCTAATGTAAACTCTGGCCATATATATATATATATATATATATATATATATATATATATATATATATATATATATATATATATATATATATATATATATATATATATATATATATATATATATATATATATATATATATATATATATATATATATATATATATATATATATATATATATATATATATATATATATATATATATATATATATATATATATATATATATATATATATATCGAAAAACGTTATTCACGAAAAGAAAGAAGTGAAAAAGTTTTCCTGAACGTTAGTTTTTGGGGTATTTTCAGGGAAATAGAAGAGGTTGTCTTGTACCTGACTAAAGGAGACAAAACTTACGCAGTGTATTCAAAATAAGATAGAAGAGGGTACAACTGTCGACTTATCAGCGGTTATAATTGACTTTCCGTCAAGAATTTGAATAACCTTGAAGGATATATAGTTATTAGATATCTCTATTTTCAGGAA
>SEYY01000414.1:35678-48178 GCA_009176605.1 Armadillidium nasatum
AGTCTAGGGCTTTTCGTCTTATCAACTCTCCCGCTCTTACTAACTCTCTCCAATCTCTTTCTTCCAGTCGAATTGTTGCGTCACTCTCTCTTTACTATCGCTATTACAATGGACACTGCTCTTCCGAACTCTCTCGTCGCATACCTCCTTCTCTGAGAAGGGCTCGTGCGACTCGACTTTCCACACAGTCTCATCCTTTCTCTGTTCAACTCTCTGACCCCAGGCTTAACCGCTATGCTCTGTCCTACATGTACTCTACTGGTAAAGTCTGGAATACACTCCCTTCTTCAATTTTTCCAACTTCCTATGACTTACACACCTTCAAACGTCGTGTATCGGGACATGTCGGCCTTTAGTTTGACCAGGCTTCCGTCTTTTCCCCCAACTCTGGTGGAATTTTGGTAGGCCTCTGGCCTTTAAAAAAAGAAAAAATATGAAAAAAAAAAAAAAATATATATATATATATTTTTTTTTATATTTTTTTTTATTTTTTTATTTTTTTTTTACAGATTACCGCTCACTGGCCGAGCCCGTTTCAAAGAGGGGTAAGACATAAAAAAAATATATAAGTTCTTTTTATATTTTCTTTATAGCCAATTTTTCGCTAGTGCTTTTTTTTATTTTTTTTATTTTTTTTTTAATTTTTTGCAACATGTTGCAATTTTGGACTTTACAGCTTTATAGAATAAGGTTTATTTTAACCCATTAATGCCCACTGTGTCTTTTTAGACACGTAAAACATGACCTCATAAAATATTTAAAAAATAATATATTTTAAATTTTTTTTTGGTTTTCGTACGAATGGTTATTCTAAGGAATGATTCTTCTAGCTATTTATTTCAATGTTTCCCTCAAAAAAATTTATTTTTCGTTTCTACACGGAATAATTTCAGTAGTAAAATTTTTGATGAGCTTGAGTGCTGACATGCATTGACTTGTAAGTGTTTTTTGGGGTATTTATATGTTTTGGTAAGTTATTTTTTATTATTTTTTACTTATTAATAATTGTACTGTATGCTGAAAATGTGAAAACGAATATTTTATTAGTGAAATAAATTTTATAGGGTGTTATTTTACAGCGTGTCTTTTTAGACACAGTGGGAAGTAGCGTTAACAAATATTTGAATTATATTTTTTTTTTGACTCAGAAACTTTCGATTTCATCTTTACTTGCTATTGTAGCTGAAATTTAAATCTAATATATATATATATATATATATATATATATATATATATATATATATATATATATATATTATATATATATATATAATTTTTTTTTTTTTTTTTTTTTTTTTTGCTGGATGATGTCATATTTTCTCATTTGCGGATACAGAGATAGAATTTCGTAATTGTGGATACAGATGTTAATTTTGATGAAGATGCTCTGCTGATGCGGATGCCATCACTGATATATATATATATATATATATATATATATATATATATATATTATATATATATATATATATATATATATATATATAATATATATATATATATATATATATATATATATATATATAATTTTCAGCAAAATATAGCTTCTAAAAAACTTGATATTATAAGAGGTACAGAGAAAATCTTGAATATACTAGAAAATGATAAGCAAACTAAATTTGTAAGTACTGAGATTGATGCGGCAGATCTTGAAATTTTTCTCAATCCACCTCAAGATTGTGGGGACTCTGATAGAGACAATGCTAACAGTGATGCAGAGGTATTCACCATAATGTTAGAGACCTTGGGAAGGGTTTTCATCTCAAACAGCAGAGCTAAGAGCAATAGGAAAAGGACTTGCAATAGAATTTATGGATCATATATGCAGAGAATCTGTAAAATATGCTTCTCATAAAAGAGACCAACAATTTACACTTTCAGTCGATGAATTGTACATTTATTTCGGAATTTTTTTGCTGTCTGGTTACAACAAACTTCCCTTTAGAAGAATGTACTGGGAAAGACTTCCCGATTTGGTTAATAATTCTGTAAGGAGAAATAAATTTGAAAAAAAATTCACTAATTTCTACATTTCAATGATATGACCATTGATCCTAACGACAAAGTGTACAAAATTCGACTCCTCATAGATCATTTGAACAACAAATTTTTTAATTTCATCGAGCCTATTGGCAGTAAATTTTCTTCAGACGAAGCTATGGAGCCATATTATGGGCATCATTCCATGAAGGAATTTATTTGAGGAAAACCTATTAGATTTGGGTTCAAATTCTGGTGCCTAACTACACCAGAATGATACATAATCAAGTTTCATCCATATACAGGAGGAGGGGACAAGATACCTGGAAAGACAGTAGGGTCTTCTGTGACAGAGAAACTGTGCTTAGGATGCATTCCTGAAGGGTCGTTCATATATATGGACAATTATTTTACATCACTTTCATTGATGGACACCCTTGCAACTAACATATTGTTTTGTATTGGAACAATCCGAAGTTACAGAATTGAGAATGCTCCTTTGCAGAACTTGAAAAAGACCTGTCGGAGCACTTATTGTGCCGTAGAAGGAAAAAAAAATCTAGTGTTACTCTTGTTCGATGGAATGACAACAGTGAAGTAACTATGGTTACAAAGTCAAAAAAAGAGGCATCTTTGAAATTGGTAGTTGCAAACGTTGGACCAAAGGAGAGAGAAAACTAGCAGTCATGCCTCAACCAAATATCGTAAAACTGCATAATAAAAATATGGGAGGGGTGGATCTGTTCGAAAAAATGCTTAGCATTGTACCGAATTAGAATATGATAAAAAAATGGTATTGGTATTGCCTAAATGGTAGTGTTGTCAATTTTTGGATGCTATGCCGTAATATTGAAAGCATTCCGCTTCTTGAATTTACTAGACAGAATAGACAAGCGTAGGAGATGTGCAATCTATAGAATATCCGTACAATATCGTTGCACAAAATGCAATGTAGGTCTTCATGCATATGAATGCTTTGTTAAATATTATATATATATATATATATATATATATATAATATATATATATATATATATATATATATATATATATATATATATATATATATATATATATATATATATATATATATATATATAATATATAACTTTAGCAAAAAGTATCATTATCTAAATTTCGAGTTCTTGTTAACGCTAATGCCCACTGTGTCTAAAAAGACACGGCCTAAAAATCTATGAAAGAGACGGAATTTTTTAATAATTCTTGGAAATTGACATTTCTAGGACTAAAATAGACTATATATCCAAATTTTTAAAAAAAAATCAAACTTTTTTAATTTCGGGCATTAATGGGTTAATTTTTTTTTTTATTTTTTTTTATTTTTTTTTTTTGAGGTTTGTATTCTTAATTTAAGTCATGTGAAAACAAGCCGCTGAATCGTTGTTTCAGTTTCTTATTGTTTTCGTTTTGTATGTTTCATTTCAGTGTTTGATAATGTCAGATTTTTGTGATATTTATAATTATAAAGATCTGCGTAGAAAACTGAAAGTGAATTAGGTGCTGTCTTTTTTACAACAGTTTAAAATCATACCGAAAACGAAAAAATAGTTCCAATAGTCATGAAGTGGAACTGAAAAATTATGCTAGTAGGCCAGAATGGTATTGTTTAAATCCACCTTGTGTACAAATTAAACTTTCTGTAAGAAATGATTCAAGGTTCGAGAATTAGAAATGAAAGCGATGTGATTTTTTTTTTAAATGGTCATGGGAACTTACATCAATAGATTTCTGTAAAAATGAGTTAGTTTTCTGGAAAAATACTACCACTGACCATAACAATTATGTGCGCGAGGCATATATATATATATATATATATATATATATATATATATATATATATATATATATATATATATATATATATATATAATATATATATATATATATATATATATATATATATATATATATAGTGATGGCATCCGCATCCGCGGAGTATCCTCATCAAAATTAACATCCGCATCCGCAAATTACAAAATTTAGCATCCGATCCATCACTAATATATATATATCCCCAACACTTTCTCTGCTTTTCATTAATGACCTCTCCGTTACTTCATTTCCTATCCACTCCTATGCCGATGACTCCACCCTTCATAACTCCTTTCAGTTTGAAAGGCGCCCCTCCCAACAGTAGTTAATAGTTGCAACGAGGGTAGCCTTTTGGCAACTGACCACTGGTCTATCTAGTATTTCAAATTGAGCCAGAGAAAACCTGGTCGTTTTCAGTTCCACCAAAACTCAATTCCTCCACTCGGCACAATCTTCTACACAACTATGATATCTTCGAAAACAAACCACTCAAACCTTCATTTCTCCTAAATATTCTTGGTGTTTCTTTTTCTTTTTCTTGGAAAGATCACATTACTTCCCTTTCTAAACAAGCTTCTAAGAGGTAAGGTGTTCTGAGGCGCCTCCAGTATTTCCTCACCACCTCAGTTGCTTGCTCTATATAGAGATGCTCGCCCCTGTATGGAGTACGCCGTACACATCTGGGGTGGTTCCACTAATACAGCTCTTCTGGAAAAGGAGGAGTCTAGGGCTTTACGTCTCATAAAGGCTGAAGAGGGAGGTACGGTATGAAACTTTCAGTGTATTAAATGAGTATGTGGAAACCCTGGGTATTGGTTTTATTAACCTTTCTAATTAGATTAAGGTTCTATAGGAAAGAAGCTATCTCAACTTTATATATATATATATATATATATATATATATATATATATATATATATATATATATATATATATATATATATATATATATATATATATATATATATATATATATATATATATATTTTATATATATATATATATATAAATCAACCGTGGAATCATTATTTATAATTTTATTAACTGCTAGTGATGTTATAATTTCGAGGAATCGAACCCGGGCCCAAAAGATGGAAGTCCGTTGTGTTGACCACTACTCCACTGATGGTTCGAAAGGAAATAATCCAGAACTTCAACTGACATATCTTGCCTAGTGAAAAGTCCCTTCAATATTTCCCCGACCACAACTTGGGCGTAGCATCAACATGGACCAGGTTCTATCCTGAGTATAAATCGCAGTGCAAATGTTATAATTTTGATAACTACTATGATAATGATTCCACGGTTGATTTATCATAGTGGTTATCAAAATTATAACATTTGCACTGCGATTTATACTCAGGATAGAACCTGGTCCATGTTGACGCTACGCCCAAGTTGTGGTCGGGGAAATATTGAAGGGACTTTTCACTAGGCGAGATATGTCAGTAGAAGTTCTGGATTATTTCCTTTCAAACCATCAGTGGAGTAGTGGTCAACACAACGGACTTCCATCTTTTGGGCCCGGGTTCGATTCCTTGAAATTATAACATCACTAGCAGTTAATAGAATTATATATATATATATATATATATATATATATATATATATATATATATATATATATATATATATATATATATATATATATATATATATATATATATATATATATATATATATATATATATATATGGACACGTCGGCCTCCATCTACCATGATTTAGATTTGTCCCAACTCCGGTGGAATTTGGTAGGCCTCCGGCCTTTGCCCACCGGAGAATATATATATATATATATATATATATATATATATATATATATATATATATATATATATATATATATTATATATATATATATATATATATATATATATTGATGGAATACGCATTCACATTCGCATCAAAATTATCATCTGCATCCGCACTTTCGAAAATTCAACATCCGCATCCGCAAATGAGAAAATATGACATTTTATCCATCACACACACACACACTCACACATATATATATATATATATATATATATATATATATATATATTATATATATATATATATATATATATATATATATATATATATATATATATATATATTATATATATATATATATAAAATCATCTGTGTGAAGCACAAAAAATTTAAATATGTATACTTTTCTTAAAATTTCTTTCAAAATGTTCGTACGCTAAAACCAAAAATGGAAGGTTTGCATTTCTTTTGCATACTATATTTTCACAATAGAAACGCTCGCGCAGCAATTGTGCATACACAATTCTCTCGTCCGTTATATTAAAGCATGCGTTTGCAAAATTTTTGCAAACCACATACACTATTTTCTTCGTTTTGAATAACAAATCAAAATTGTACAACTTCTTTTTTTTTTTTACATTAAATTAATTAGCCCTTCATTGGAGTGTTATTATAATAAGAGGCAATTTATTCAATATTTAATCCTATTAAAAAAATTAAGAAATAAAAAGTAATAAATAGCAATTGTACACTAGCTAGTTGTATATAATGGGGATTGCACAAACTAGCAACCAGATTCATGAGCCGCCCCTGATATATATATATATATATATATATATATATATATATATATATATATATATATATATATATATATATATATATATATATATATGTGTGTGTGTGTGTGTGTTTGTGTTTTAGATTGGGGGCTTTGAATTCAAAAGAAATACAATGAATAAATATCGATAAATTGATATCAAGTTTTCAGTGCAAGATAGTTTTATGTTAATTTTATTTTTCTTAATCGGTTGATTATTTGTTTCGACGTTTGCAGTCTTTGTGCTTAAAATTTCATTCTTTTTATCTTTAATATGAATTCAGTATATAATTTAGAGTGGTTTTCTGAAAATATAAAAAGCGAATTTGAAGCTGTAATATTTTTCAAAAAATTTAATGTAATTGATCAGACGAAATTTTGTTCAAGCCAACATCTAATGAAAATGTAATTCTGTAAAAGTTGGCTTTTTTGAAGATGCAAAAAGATGGCTTGTGGTGACGTTAAAATTTCTGTTCGAAAGAATACTTGGCTTGAAGGATCTAAGGTACCATTGAAAACAATAATTCAATTCATATACTATTGGAAAGAAAATACTTTCATAAACTTTGTGCAAAAGAATTGAAATTAAGCAACTCTACTACAATAGACTTTAATAACTATCTACGCGAGGTACGTTATATATATATATATATATATATATATATATATATATATATATATATATATATATATATATATATATATATATATATATATATATATATATATATATATATATATATATATAGTAGGAAAATGTGTAAAAATAAATAGAGAAATTAGGAAAGTAAAAAAAATGAAAGTACCTTGATAGAATAAATATCAATAACAATGCCGTATTTACTATTTATGGCGTTTCCTTAATTAAATTTTTTTTTGATTTGAGATCAGTGACTTTAGTTGCATCAAAGTATAGATATATTAAGTAATGAAATTTGATAGCAATTTTACCTGCCATAAATTATGACGTAGATTGGTACTTCCAAATTCAAATAAAAAAAGAAACGTAGTTACGTCATCTAATTTTCTACGTTCTCCGAAGAGGGTTGCTAGATTTAAGTCAATTGACCAATCAGACTGAAATGCTTGAAATCTCGTCTGCATCATCTAAATTCACATAGTACCATTATTCAGACTTCTTATTGCATTGCATTTCATTACTTTAAATATTTTTACACTGGTCTCATAGAATTCTTTTGTCGTTGATTTTTTTGTTTGCAATTTTTTTAATATAATTTATTAAAACTAAATAAACAGTTGCAACGGTATTTCAAATAAAATAAATATTGTAAAATAAATCAAGATTTGTTAATCTCCGAAATCGAAGCAGAAACTGAGAGTTAATATCAAGAGTCCGTACATTCAAATGAACAGTCCATACTTACAAACAAGAAATATAGCAAACCAAAAACAGCAACCATACTAGTAACACCTACGAAGTTATCAACCCGCAAAGCAACAACCGTTTGTTAACAGTTATCTCAAGAAAGTCTCTACGTTGGGACACCTTCACAATGTGGTATTTGCAAAACCACCATTAAAAAGCTGTTAAATTTAAAGACGAAATGACGAAAACACCATAGTTAGAAAAGTAGTTTTTGCATTCTGATGACAAACGTCAAATTTTGATGAATAATCGAAGGTAAGTTAAGAGGTACTAGATCTACCAAATAGAAAACCGAATACTGTTATCAAAGGAATAACAGCTGTCCTCGATGAATACAGTTTATGGAAGAGTATAATTATGATTGTTGCTTATATTACGAATATGTAAATACTGGAAGAAAGAAATGGGTTGTTATTCAGTTACAAAAAGACTGTACAAAAGAAACTGGAAAGATCACAATTCATTGGTTGTCAATATCATATTCTTGACCGAGTGCTTCACGTAATAATAGATGACGAACTTGGGGTCTTCAACACATCACCTAATATGAAATATCAATTTATCCCGGAACTTGTAAAGAACTACGAAAAGCTCAAGATGAATTTCAACAATGGTAAAGAAAAGATTAATGAAACAGCAGGATGACGCGCTTATTTGAAATTCCTATTTCATTTAACTAAGAGTTTTCCGTTTTTTCGAAGAAACTATAGAAGATTTCCTAAGTGAAGTTTCAGCATATACCTAAATTAAGTAATACAAGATGGAATTCCCGCACAATACTAACTCTTTCTTTTGGCATTTAATCTTCTAACAAAGAGAAGAACCTCACTACCCTTAATTTGTAGATTCATCTCTTACAGATAGACGGAACATTGGTTTACTAACCAAATGTACAATGCACATGATTATGCTAAATACTCTGCAATCTTTTTCATTATATAGATATTCGTACTTGTTGAATGGATGTGTAATTTTGTATTATATGTACGTTTGTACATGTTTTTTTATTGTTAATTATATATATATATATATATATATATATATATATATATATATATATATATATATATATATATATATATATATATATATATATATATATAATATAATATATAAATGCTTAATATGTACTATTCAATTTCATCATTACACAATTTTCACAAGTTTTATTCAGAGAAAGCACATTTAAAAGTTTACAATATTATAATAGGTCCTATACTACTAGATACAATAAATAATAATAAAATATGGTAGTTGCCCAGTTCTCTGAAATGGGGCTACTAAGGGGATATACATTGGTTTCCATTGTTGAATAGATAAATAATCTTAATCATATTAATAAGGAAAATTATAATACAAAAATATGGTAAAACTAGCAATAATAATAATTTTAATAACAATGCTAATACTGACAAAAATTATGTCAAGCCTTGATAACAATTTTCAGAAATATTGATAATCATGATAACTATAATCATACTAATAATAGTAATGATAAAAATATTAGTGATAAATACAACTGTAATAAATCTTAAAGTATTGATTATAACAATAAAATTAAAGATACTTCTAAAAATATAAATAGTAATGATAAAAGCAATAATTATTAAATAATAATAATAAAGGAAGTAGTAGCAATAATAAATATAATACAACGTTACTGCAAGAGTATAACATAACTTGTATTATAGGAATATCTACAAAATTATAGTAATGATGAAAATAAATAATAGTATTTATTATTGTCAATAATAATAATTATGTGAAGTTGCTTCAAAGTTTTTAACTTTAATTCTTTTATTAACTGTAAAGTGATAATAACAAAATTGGTTTTTTAGTTCAATGATAATAAATATCTAAAAGTAATAATGATGAGTTTGGAAATGTATTTCGATTTGTACCCTGTACTCGTGTATAGTGAAATCAATATTTCGACATGAGGGTGACCTTTTTCAAACACTAAATTAAATTAATAGCTTTTTCATTACTTTTTTTTTTTAACCAAAGTTCATCGATTTATGAGACAGGAACACGGGGTTGTAAAAAAGTCATAACCCTAAATCGTACATAAACTACAGAAGCGCAAAGCTCCACAGCATTTCAGTTCTTATTGAACGTTCTCTGAAGCAGTGTGTGTTTTTAAGTCCGAGACACTTAAGCTTTAATGTTTTTATTTACAAAGAAAAAAATAAACAATTATAACATATTTCTGTGGATTTTTAAAAATATTTAATCAATGTCATTCTCTGCTCATAATTTGACCTTCTCTCGCTTTTTACTTATATATATATATATATATATATATATATATATATATATATATATATATATATATATATATATATATATATATATATATATATATATATATATATATATATATATATATATATATATATATATATATATATGGGACCGACCTGGGCTGGAATTTTGCCGTGGCCGGGGTTGCCTAAAATTTATAAAGAGGTCAAAAGCACTGAAATTTTAGGTTAAGAAAATTAGATATAAATTTAATTGAGGTTTATTTAATTATAAGGAAGGAGTAGAACAGCCAACATTCACTTAAATTAATGATTATATGCATTTTCTCCGAATTTTTTTAGAAAACTACATTTTGTATAATAAAAGTTTAAAAAACTACAAAAATTTTCGAATTTTTTTTTCTGATTCACAACAGTGATTCAATAGGTTTTCTTAGGTCAGACCCTAAGTTACAGTTTGAAAAAATATACGATGTAAAATTATCAATAAAACCTGTATTTATACATATTGCTATTTTATTGCTGTGTATCAAACTTGTATCATTTAGCTACATTATTTTTCAAAATTATAATTTTGTTTTGTTTATACTTTCAGTCACTACGGCTAAAAGATTAGCTTCAGCAGTATGGGAGTACTTTACAATGTTTCAGGATAGGCTCGAAATGGCTAACATCTGCAGTCAGGAAATTGGAAGAAGACCTTCGGGTGCTCAAAGTAAACATTTTTCAGCCAAATCTTTTTGAGGGGATCTAAAATAAAAAAAAAAATTAAAAACAAGAACATTCACTAGTCAAAGAGAGGGGTCAAAAGAAACAGAGAAGAAAAAATATTGAAAAACCAAGAAAAAATCGTAATTTTCTTATATTTTGTTTGATTTAATCCACCATTATTAAGTATAATTTGCATTTAAACCCCGGCAGGCAAACCCCGGTTTTCCCTGATTTTTAGCCGGGCCTGGGTCCCAGTCGCTTCATATATATATATATATATATATATATATATATATATATATATATATATATATATATATATATATATATATATATATATCTATATATATATATATTGTATATATATATATATATATATATATATATTATATATATATATATATATATATATATATATATATATATATATCCTATGGTGGACAAAGGCCAGAACCCTACCAAATTACATCAGAGTTGAGGAAATACCGTAAACTTGGTCAAATTCCACCAGAGTTGGAAGGAAGTCAGAATCATAGTCAGTTAATGGCCAACGTGTCTCTACACACGGAGTTTGAAAGTGTGCAAATCAAAGGAAGTTGGGAAAATAGAAAAAGGAGTGTGCTCCAGATTTTACCAGTTGAATACATGTAAAATTCAGCATTCCTGTTAGGTCTTTTGTTAGAGAGTTGGATAGAGAAAAGTGGAGACTGTGTAGAAAAGCGTGTAGCTCGAGCCTTTCTCAATGGAGAGGTATGCTGCCAAAGAGTTCAGAAGAGTAGTGTCCATTGTAATAGAGAAAGTATAGAGAGAATGACAACAATTCGACTGGCAGAGACTAGAGAGAATTGGTGAGAGCGTAAGTTAAAACGAAAAGCCCTAGACCACCTATTCAAGGAAAGCTGTATGAGTGGACCATCCCAGATGTCGGACGCATGCTTCATAAAGGGGTGAACAACACCCCTATAAAGAGCAAGCAATTCGGGTTGTGTGAAAAAAATTACGAAGGCGCCTTAGAACACTCATTCTCTTGGAAGCTTGTTTAGAAAGAGAAGTAATGCGTTTCTTTAAGAAAAATTACGAAAAAAGAAACAGCGAGAAAATTAAGGACAGAGGAAGGTTTAAGTTGAGTGTTTTCGAAGATGTCATAGTTGTGTGGACGGTTGTGTCAAGTAGAAATGGAGGAACTGAATTTTTGAGACATTGTAACAACTTTATTTTCTCTTCCCTAGATTGAAATACGAGAGAGGTCTTAGGTCAGTTGCTCCAAGGCCACCATCCTTGCGTCAATTAACTGCTGTTGGTAGTGGCGTCTTTCATATTGGAAGGAGTAATGAAGGGTGGAGTCGTGATTAAGTAATTGAGAGAAGGTCTTTAATGAAAACTAGAAAAAGAGTTGGAGTTAGTACAGATCCCTGAGGAACACCTCTATTAATACATTTAAAGGAATAAATGTGGCAGTTACAACGCCAGAGTTTTGTGTAGCATTAATTTTTTTTATAAAACAAAATCAAATTTTTAATACCTTGCACGAAAGAAGGTAAATAATAAAAATAAATCTGTATACATAATATTTTTTGGAAAAAAAAATGCTCTATAAATTTACATCCTTTGGGAGTAGAACAACTAAAATTACCCATTTTATAATTTAATAATTAGAAAAACTGTAAGGAAAACATTATATATATATATATATATATATATATATATATATATATATATATATATATATATATATATATATATATATA
>SEYY01000414.1:53178-58178 GCA_009176605.1 Armadillidium nasatum
CTCAGATTTTGCCACTAATTCAACTTTAGATAATTTAGGAGCTATACCTCTTCCTTCAACCCTCCCCTCCCCTCTTCTCCCCAAACTCATTTATGTCTAAAATTGTAATTTCTTCTAAAGAAGTCCATTTCTGAAGGGATACGGTACTGATGGTATCCCTCCTTTAGTTCTCAAAATGTGCTTTTTTTTAGCTTGCACCCTTCTTTGGCAAAATATTTCGTTTCTGTCTTACTACTTCAACCTTGTATTCTTGCTGGAAATGTTCTCTCAGCATGTACCGAAAAAGGGGACCTCTACAATCCTTCAACTATCGTCCCATTTCTTCAACTTCCGTTCTTTCTAAAGCTTCTTGTTAAGAGTTGGAAAGATCTCAAATCTTCTAATCGTATCTCTGATCGCCAGTATGGCTTTCGTAAAAAAAAAAAAAAAAATGATAAATAAAAAAAAGTTCTACTGGTAATTTTCTTTCCTTTCTCTCTGACTCTTGGTTCTCTCCCATCGGCATTTCAGTAAATATTTTGGTGTCGAGCTAGAAGTATCAAAAGCTTCTGATAGAGTGTTGCACAAATCTTTGATTTTTAAACTTCTCTCTTTCGTAATTTATTCTCTCTGATTTTCTTTCCGAGCATTCTATTGCAGTTGTTGTAGGAGAGATTGAGCTGGGTGGTAGTGGGAGAGGAGACTGAAAATGTTTACTTGTACAAGTATCTAGGAGGAGTGTTTCCTAGAGAGGGAGGAAACGCTAGAGAGATTATGGGTAGGATTGCGCAGTATGGAAAGGGGGTGGGAGCCTTGTACCCCATCATAAGAGATTAACAAATGAACATGTCAGTTAAAAGGAGTGGAGACTTGGAGCATTACAGGGAGAGAGGAGGGGGAGGATACAGCAGCGGAAGTGAAGGTGCTGAGAACTATGGTGGAGAAAACCAGAAGATATAGAATAAGAAATGATAGGGTGAGAGTGAGGGTCGTCATGCCGCTAGACTGAAATGGTGGGGTCATCTGGAAAAGATGCCCATAAATAAGGTGGCAAAGAGGAGATGGAGGTGATCAGGCCGAGGGTGAAACCTAGTAAGAGGTGGAGGGATTCGGTGGAGAACTCTCTGAGAAGATATGAGCTCCCTTCGATACAGATACTAATGGATGGATGGGTGCTGCAGGATAGAGGTCAGTGGAGGAAGATTCTGGCCCGATTGACAGGCAGAAAAAGGTCTTCCTGGGATATATATATATATATATATATATATATATATATATATATATATATATATATATATATATATATATATATATATATATATATATATATATATATATATATATATATATATATATATATATATATATCACCAGACTCTGTAAGTGCACACACTTGTCAGCCGTCTCGGACGAAATTCCTCAACTGTCGTCAATCTTCGTACATTCTTGACTCTTCAATATCCTCAACACTTCTTCCCCTCTTCTCGACTCCCGCCTTGATGTTGTCCCTCCACCAAATTCTTGGTCTTCCAACACCTCTCTTCTCCATCGGTCTTCACTCTTAGAACTTCTTTGCATAACTACCATCATCCATTCTCTTCATATGTCTGAACCATCGCAGCTGTCCATTCTCTATAAATGTCAATATACTTTCCACCCCCATCTTCTCTCTTATATCTTCATTTCTCACTCTGTCTATTCTTGTCACCCCTGCTATCATTTTTAGTACTCTCATCTCACATGACTGCATTTTAGTCTTGACTTTAGTGTTCAGTGCCCAAGACTCATGTTCATATGACAGAATAGGACTTAATATTCTTTCGTGCATTATTGTTTTAAACTTAAGCCGGACGTTCCGGTCCTTAAACAAAGGGAACATGGAAGCCAGTGCCCCATTGAATTTACCAATTCTATGATAAAACTCAAAACACACATCATTTCCGTCTCAAAAAAAAAAAAAAAAAAAAACACCTCCAGGTACTTAAAATATTCAGTCCAAATATTCAACTCTCACTCTCTACCAAACATCTTAACCTTAGTTTTTCTTTTACTAATCTTCATTCCCTTGGTCGTCAGCATCTCATCCCATTCGTTGACAAATCTTTGTAATACCTCCCCGGTATCTGCAATTAGAGCGAGGTCGCCATCATAACCAAGGATTTCACCACCCACACCCATCTGTACTAATCTGCCACATAAATCCATAAAGATAATGAACAGAATTGGAGAGAGAGCACACTAACCTGTTTAACTCCTGGTGAAGTTCCGAAACAGTCACTTTCTCCTACTAATAAAGTTTCGAACCAGTCACTTTCTCCCATCTGAGATTTAACCCTACATAGACTGTCTACATAATGTACTCTTTATGGCTCTTATTAGTCTGTATGGCATCTCCACAACACAGCCCACAAAATCCCTCTCAGCACCCTGTCAAAGGCTTTTTCCAGGTCTAAAAAGCCATATAAACCTTTTCGTTAAACTCTCATCCTTTCTCACTTATCATCCTTAATGCAAAGATTGAATAGATAGTCAATCTCCTCGGTCTAAATCCATACTGCCACTCTTCTAACTTTCCTTCTACTATCTCCCTCAGTCTCCTTTCTAGATTCTCTCATAAACCTTCGAAATGTGTGGCATTAAGGCAATTCCCTGTAATTTCTACATTCAGTCTTATCGCCTTTTTAAAAATGGGACAAATTTTCGTCTTGTTCCATACATTGGGCGTTTTTTCATCATTCCAACATTCATTTATTATTTCCTTTATCCATATCATCCCTTCCTCCCCCAACATTCTTTAGAATGGTATCATATCTTCTGCTGCCTTTCCATTTTTCATATTTCCTATTGCGTATTTAACTTTTTCTAATGTAATTGGCCACACTCCCACCCATTCGATCCTCTCACCAATATCCTCCTCCACGTCATTCGGTACATTTAACAATGTATCGAAATAATCCCTCCATTTGTTACATCTACCGAGTCTGCTAGTAACTCTCCATCCTCGTTCTTTATCGTAAAGGTCTGAGGTTTAGAACCCCTTCTATAAATTATAGGGAGGGATTATATATATATATATATATATATATATATATATATATATATATATATATATATATATATATATATATATATATATATATATATATATATATATATATATATATATATATATATCGGCGACAGGACTAAAAACCTGGCCCTATAATTATTGCTCACTGCTTGTAACAACTCAGCATGGGAAGCCACAGCTCCGCGAAGCATGATTTTCTAGAGAGCTCTTTAAGAAAGTGTTTAGAGGTTAGATGGAGAAGGTGCTAGTCCCACTGAAAGATTGAAAACCCTACCTGGAAGTTTAAATAAAATTCAAGAACTGAAACTGAAACCAATGAGCCGAAAGACATAATCTTTTAGAGCACTCTAGGAGAGGAACTTTTAAGACCAAATGGCGAAGTATGCTAGTCACACTGACAGGGTGAAAACCCTTCAATATATATATATATATATATATATATATATATATATATATATATATATATATATATATATATATATATATATATATATATATATATATATATATATATATATATAAATAAATATACACGCACACACACACACACACACTCACTCGTATCAGGGGTGGCTCGTTATTAGGAGCCACAGAGGCACGTTTCCACCAGTAATTATTTAATACGAATTAATTTCTTTATAGTGTTTATAATTATTTTTTTTTTAAATACTTGTCGTAAATTCAAAATTAACTGCAGAGAATCTTATCCACTGCATTTTATAAATATATATATATATATATATATATATATATATATATATATATATATATATATATATATATATATATATATATATATATATATATATATATATATATATATATATATATATATAGGCACAAGGTCAAATGAAGCAACCATCTCTGAAAATGTAAAAAATACCCTAACAGTTTTCAATACATTTCAAAAAAATTAAATTTACCTTAAAAACATTTTTTTAATATATATAAATATTTATATATAAAGTGAAGTTTAAAAAGTATAAAATAGATGTGTTTTTATATTTAATTTTATTTCTATTATTATATATATATATATATATATATATATATATATATATATATATATATATATATATATATATATATATATATATATATATATATATATATATATATATATATATATATATATATATATATATATATATTAGAGATAGAGAGAGAGAGTTGAAAAGATTACGTTAGGTTAGGTTATGTTAGGTAGGCTAGGCTACGTTAGGTAGGTTAGGTTACGTTAAGTTAGGTAGGTTAGGTTACGTTAAGTTAGGTAGGTTAGGTTTGGCTAGGTTAGGTTAGGTTATGTTAGGTAGGTTAGGTTACGGTTAGGTTAGGTTAGGTTAGGTTAAGTTAGTAGTTAGGTTAGGTTAGTTAGTTAGTTAGGTAGGTTAGGTTACGTTAAGTTAGGTAGGTTAGGTTACGTTAAGTTAGGTTAGGTTAGATTAGGTTAGGTTAGTAGTAAAAGTACACATGTTGTAATTGAATAATAAGGAAATTTATTCATAACGATATTAAAGGATATCGCTAATTTTTAATTTAGTTTATTTTATGATTATATATTATTATTATATATATTATATATATATATATATATATATATATATATATATATATATATATATATATATATATATATATATATATAATATATATATATATATACTTATTAAAAAAATAAAATAAAAAATTGAATTATTAGACCACTACTTTTACTTATTTTTACCCGAAATCATTTTAAATTTACACTAAATTCTTACGTTTTTTTTCGACCGCTGAAAATGGTTGCTTCATTTAGACTTGAACCTAAATATATATATATATATATATATATATATATATATATATATATATATATATATATATATATATATATATATATATATATATATATATATATATATATATATATATATATATATATATATATATGCACAAGTTCCTTTGATGCATC
>SEYY01000414.1:63178-84707 GCA_009176605.1 Armadillidium nasatum
ATATATATATATATATATATATATATATATATATATATATATATATATATATAGAAAGAGAGAGAGAGACAAACGTTTTGCTTATGTTAGAAAGGTTGAAAAGATTAGGTTAGGTTAAGTTACGTTAGGTAGGTTAGGTTACGTTCAGTTAGGTAATTTAATTAAGTTACGTTAGGTAGGTTAGATTACGCTAGGCTAGTAGTAAAAGTATACATGTTGTACTTGAATAATAAGGAAATTTATTCATAACGATATTAAAGGATATCGCTAATTTTTAATTTAGTTTATTTTATGATATATATATATATATATATATATATATATATATATATATATATATATATATATATATATATATATATATATATATATATATATATATATATATATATATATATATATATATATACTTAAAAAAAAAAAAATTGAGTTTTTATGCTTCACTAATATATGATTTATTAATACGTTTTCCCCAAAATGATTTTAATTTTACTCTCAATTTTCTTATTTTCTTTCTCACGCTGAAATTTGTTCCCTGAAACAGACTTGATATATATATATATATATATATATATATATATATATATATATATATATATATATATATATATATATATATATATATATATATATATATATATATATATATATATATATATATATATATATATATATATATATATATATATATATATATATATATATATATATATATATATATATATATATATATATATATATATATATATATATATATATATATATATATATATATATATATATATATATATATATATATATATATATATATATATATATATATATATATATATATATATATATATATATATATATATATATATATACGTATATATACTCAAAAAGTGAAAATAATGTTTGATTCTTTATTTAATTTGTTTTATTATTTTCTTTGTTATGTGTTCGATTTTTCATTTCATTCTCGTTGATGTGTGTTGTTAATTAATCAGCGTAAATATGGAGGAAGATTTTGATATGAAATGGTTTTCTGTTAATGTTAAATCAGAAATTGATGCGGTAAAGTTTTTTCAAAAATATAATATTATAGAAGAGAATAAATTCTGCGATTATGGACATGCAATGAAATTAACAAACTATAAAAGTAGGGTTTTTTGGAAATGTCGAAAAAAACCTTGCAATATAAGGATTTCAGTCAGGAATGGCACTTGGTGTGAAGGTTCCTCTCTTCTCCTTGCGAAAATTCTGACTTTTATTTATTGTTGGTCAGAAGAAATGACAACAATGCAATTTTGTGCGAATCAATTAAAAATTGGAAAGAACACATCGATAAATTTTAATAATTACTTACGTCAGGTAAGAATTCTAATATATATATATATATATATATATATATATATATATATATATATATATATATATATATATATATATATATATATATATATATATATATATATATATATATATATATATATATATATATATATATATATATATATATATACAGAGACAAACGTTTGGTTTGGTTAGGTTAGGAAGGTTGAAAAGATTAAGTTAGGTAGGTTAGATTAAGATTAGGTCTGGTTAGTAGTAAAAGTATACATGTTATACTTGAATAATAATTTCATATTACAAGTTTGTGCTGATTCAGTACTAAAAAATTCACTCAATTGGAGGGCCAAATATGACGGTAGAAATTGATGAGACTTATTTGGCAAAGTGTAAATATAATAAAGGCAGGTTATTCAAGGAACAGTGGATATTTGGAGGAATTTGTAGAGAAACCAAAAAACTTTTTTTTTTTTTATGTGCAGTACAAAATAGAAATAAAGAAACTTTATTGGCTTTCATAAAAAAAAAAAACAAAATACATACATAGTTGATTAACCATTATTAGTGATTGTTGGGTTTCCTACAAAAATATTGGAAACCTACCATGTTATTCTTTTCAACATTGAACTGTGAACCATAGCATAAACTTTGTGGACCCTCAAAGTGGGGCTTATACTCAAAATATAGAAACTATTTGGAGCGTTCTTAAATGTAAATATAAAAAAAGGCAATGGTACTGTAAGTAAATTAATGGATTCATATCTTTGTGAGTTTATGTGGCGAATGAGAAATAACGGAAAAAAAATTATTCATAACGATATTAAAGCATATCGCTATTTTTTAATTTACTTTCTTTTTGATGATTTTATATATATATATATATATATATATATATATATATATATATATATATATATATATATATATATATATATATATATATATATATATATATATATATATACACTTTTTAAAAAAGAAACGTTTTTTTTTACTGTATAACGCTTCAATGATTTTTTACTTATTAACACGTTTTTCCCAATATGATTTTTATTTTACCCTCAATTTTTTAGCTTTTATTCCCAAGCTGAAATCTGACGTCTCAAGTAAACCATAGTATAAGTACTTATACTATGAGTAAACTTGAACCGGCACAAGTGTCTTTGATGCGTCAAATTCTGAAAATGTAAAAAATACAATAATTCTCAATACATTTGAGAAAAATTAAATTTACCTTAAAACTTTTGTAATATATATATATATATATATATATATATATATATATATATATATATATATATATATATATATATATATATATATATATATATATATATATATATATATATATATATATATATATATATATATATATATATATATATATATATATATATATATATATATATATATTTATTTTTTTATTTTTTTTTTTTTTTTTTTTTTTTTTTTTTTAATTTTAGTTTTATTTATTTTTTTTGTTATGTATTCTATTTTTCATTTCTTTCTCGTTTCATTATTGTCTTTGATATGCGCTGTTAATGTGATCAGTGTAAATATGGAGGAAGATTTTGATATTAAATGGTTTTCTAATAATATTAAATCAGAAATTGATGCGGTAAAGTTTTTTCAAAAGTATAATATTATAGAAGAGAATAAACTCTGCGATTATGGACATGAAATGAAAATGAGAACCTATGCAAACAAAGTTTTTTGGGACTGTCGAAAAAAAATTTGCAGAATAACGGTTTCAGTCAAGAATGGCACTTGGTTGGAAGGTTCCTCTCTTCCTCTTGCGAAAATTCTGACTTTTATTTATTGTTGGTCAGAAGAAATGACAACAATGAAATTTTGTGCAAATCAATGGAAAATTGCAAAGAACACAGCGATAAATTTTAATAATTACTTGCGTGAGGTAAGAATTCTAATATAAATATATATATATATATATATATATATATATATATATATATATATATATATATATATATATATATATATATATATATATATATATATATATATATATATATATATATATATATATATATATTGAGAGAGAGAGACAAACGTTTGGTTTGTTTAGGTTAGGAAGGTTGAAAAGATTAAATTAGGTTAGGTTAGTTTAACTTGTTAGGTTAGGTTAGTAGTAAAAGGATACATGTTGTTCTTGAATAATAATTTCATATTATAGGTTTGTGCTGATTCATTACTTAAAAATTCCATCTCAATTGGAGGACCGAATATGACGGTGGAAATTGATTAGACCTATTTGTCAAAACGAAAATATGATAATGGAAGATTATTCAATGAACTCTGTATATTTGGAAGAATTTGTAGAGACCAAAGAAGTATTTATATGTGCAGTACCAAATAGAAGTGAAGAAATTTTAATGCCTTGTATTCATAAAAAAAATACATAAAAAATGAATCAACTGTTATTAACGATTGCTGGCTTTCCTACAAAAATATTGGAAACCTACCAGGTTATACTTTTCAGCATTTAACTGTCAACCAGAGCAAAAACTTTGTGGATCCTCAAAGTGGGGCTAACATCCAAAATATAGAAGCTATTTGGAGCCTTCTTAAATATAAAAATAAACAACTCAAAGGTACCGTAAGGAAATTAGTGGATTCGTATCTTTGTGAGTTTATGTGGCGCAAGAGAAATGACGGAAAAAATCTATTCATCACGATATTAAAGGATATCGATAATTTTTAATTTACTTTATCTTTTATGATTTTATATATATATATATATATATATATATATATATATATATATATATATATATATATATATATATATATATATATATATATATATATATATATATATATATATAATACACAAAAAATTTGAGTTATTATGCTTCACTAACATTGGACTTATTAATACGCTTTCCCCTATATGATTTTTATTTTACCCAAAATTTTCTAGGTTTTATTCTCACGCAAAAATGCGACACATTTTTGGGCATATAACATTTTTTCTATAACTCTGGGAGCAAAAGTCTGTTACAAGTTTTTGTTGCCAATAGAATTCTGAATATACAATCCAAATTTCAGGTCATTCCGAATAGTGGTTTGGCCCCGCCATTCATTTGAAAAAGGGTCAATTTCCAAAACAAAAACAAAAAAAGCTTTTTAGCAGTCATAGAGTCAGAAAAACGCCAGAAATGGACTTTTTATAACCGGGAAAAAAGCTATATACACTGAAAATTTCAGAATAATCTGCTGAAATTTGAAATTGGATTGTCCCCTCAAGTATAATTTGCCATTTTAACTACGGCAGGCAAACCCCGGTTTTCCCTGATTTTTAGCCGGACCGGGGCCCCGGTCGGTTCGTAGTACTATCCCCAACATTTTTTTCTCCTTTTCATTAATGTCCTCCTCTCTATTACCTCATCTCCTATGCACTCCTATGCTGATGACTCCACCCTTCATTACTCCTTCCAGTTTGAAAGACGTCTTTCCCAACAGCAGTTGATAAACTCGAAAAGGGTTACCTTGGAGCAACTAACCTCTGATCTTTCACGTATTTCAAATTGGGTCAGAGATAACATAACTTCATCTCTCCACTCGACACAATCTTCCACACAACTATGATGTCTTCTTCGAAAACACACAACTCAAACCTTCATCTGTTCTTAATATTCTTGGCGTATCTTTTTCTCGTGATCTTTCTTGGAAAGATCACGAGATGTTCTGGATATTCTGAGGCGCCTTCAGAATTACTTTACGCTACCCCAGTTGCTTGCTCTCTATAGTGGTGTTGTTCGCCCCTGTATCTAGTATGCTTGCACATCTGGGGTAGTTCCACTCATACAGCTCTCCTTGAGAAGGTGGAGTCTAAGGCTTTTCGTCTCAGCAAATCTCCTGCTCCTACTTTATCCAATCTCTTTCTACCCGTCGAATTGTTGCGTCCTTTTCTTTACTATCGCTATTACAACGGACACTGCTCTTCTGAACTCTCTCGTCACATACCTCCTCCATTAAGAAGAGCTCATGCGACACGCCTTTCTACATAGTCTCATCCTTTCTCTGTCCAATTCTCAGACCCCAAACTTAACCGCTATGCTCAATCTTACATATACTCTACTGGTAAAGTCTGAAACACACACTCTTTATCTGTTTTCCCAACTTCCTTTGACTTGCATACTTTCAAACGCCGTGTATCTGGACATGTTGACCTCCTTCGGTCAATATAGGATTTTTACATCTCTGGTGGAATTTGGTAGGCCTCCTGCCTTTGCCTACAAGAGGAAATATATATATATATATATATATATATATATATATATATATATATATATATATATATATATATATATATATATATATATATATATATATATATATATATATATATATATATATATATATATATATATATATATATATATATATATATATATATATATATATATATATATATATATATATATATATATATATATATATATATATATATATATATATATATATATATATATACAGGTATGTGCTGAAACGCTTTTAAAAGAACCAAGAAGTATGGGAGGTGAGGACAAGATTGTAGAAATAGATGAGACGTATTTCTCTAAACGCAGAAATGAGGAAGGAAAGATGGTTCCAGACCAGTGGGTCTTTGGAGGAATTTGTCGGGAAACAGAAGAGGTATTTCTGTGTCCAGTTCCAGAAATAACGGAAGAGGCAATAATAGAATGTATAAAGAATAATATTAAACCTGGAACAACTATTATTAGTGATTGTCAGCCTTCATATAAAAATATAGGAAACATTGAAGATTATCATTACAAACATATAATGATAAATAATAATGATGATGATGATGTGGATCCTACTATAAATGCAAACATTCAAAGCATAGAAAATATTTGGTTCATTCTCAACGAGAGAAATAAAAAACATTGTGGAACAACTAAAAAAATGTTCAATTCATATTTAAGTGAATTTGTTTGGAGACGAAGATATGCCAATAAGGATTTATTTGTTAATATTTTAAAGGATATTGCAAGTTGTTATCCTCCGAAAGTAACCAAAGTAACCACACATCCGCCCAAAATATTACCTTCCCCACAGGTAAGTAGTTCTTTATTTTTATTTTTTTAATTTTGAATATATATATATATATATATATATATATATATATATATATATATATATATATATATATATATATATATATATATATATATATATATATATATATACACTGCAAAAATTGTCCTAACGAATTGTTGGGAAATGTGGCAAAAATATCACAGTAAAATTTTCAAAAGAGAAAAGACATGTTAAGCATTATATATATATATATATATATATATATATATATATATATATATATATATATATATATATATATATATATATATATATATATATATATATATATATATATATATATATATATATATATATATATATATAATTTTATTTTAATTTTTATTATTATTTTTATTTATTTATTTATTTATTTTTTTTTCAAATAAAACTTTGAATGAAATATTTTTCCTGTTTGTAGTTATGTGGACAAGTTAATAAATTTTTGAAAGCATATCTATATTAATTTAAAATTAAGAGCCAAATATAGTTACATAGAATTATGTAGAAAAATATGACTATATTCTTATAATTTAAAAATTTTTGTTCTTATAATTAAGAATTTTATTTTTACCGGATATCTGGCTTGTCCCTAATATATATATATATATATATATATATATATATATATATATATATATATATATATATATATATATATATATATATATATATATATATATATATATATATATATATATATATATATATATATATATATATATATATATATATATATATAGAGAGAGAGAGAGAGAGAGAGAGAGAGTTGTCCAAGATATAAGGTTCAGTAAATGGTACACTTGATCTGCAACCCCAGTCTCCACGTTGAATGGTGTTGAGGAGGAGGAGGAGTCAGTACAGTAATGTGATGCAATAAATTGAAAGGTGCCAAAATATCATTTTTAGTTTTCCTTTACAATAGCAGCTATAGAACGATCGGGAAGAAAATCAGAGGAAGGCCGCAGAGAAATTGATAGACACTTGAAAGATGAAAATTTATAAATCAAAGCTTTGGCCTAGATTCTGTCGAAAGGTTTCGAAATATCTAGCGACGCAGCAAAAGATTCACTGAAATGGCGAAGCGCAGACAACCAAGAGTAAGATCACAGTAGAGCATTTCTTATAAAAGCCATACTGGAGGTCTAAGAAAAGATTAGAAGATTTAAGATGCTCAAATCCCGTTAAGAATAAATTTGAAAACGTAGAAAACAACAGAGTTTAAGGCTGTAGGACAATAGTTGGAGGATTGAGAGTTATCACCCCTTTCGGCACAGCAGGAAGGAAAGTTGAAGTGATGGGCAGAGACGAAACGGTTACCAAGAAAGAGTGTAAGCTAAGAAGTACTAAGTTTTGAAAACCACTGTTGTGATACTATCAGGATTGTATGCCTTCTTATTGCTAAGCTCAGAGAAAGCAGAAATCACATCTTATGAAGAAAAATACAATGTTTGAGGAATGAGGATAGATGAGTTGGAGGAAAGGGGAAAAGGAGGAATAACTCCAGAATCGTCAGGAGTGAAATTAGAAACGAAGAGTTCTGTTTTATCAGAGGAAGAAGCAAAGTTAAACTTGTCATTTGATACAGAGGAAATCGTATTCATGTCACGGAAAATAGATTTTGCACTATTCTAGCACTTTGCACTATTTTGCACTTTGCACTATTCTATTCTAGTATTTTAAGTAACAAGAGTCTCTAAGAGTTTAAAGACAAAGATAGTTGTGTAAGGTATCGTCTGTGGCCAGTAACACGAGAACAAGCATGGTTAAACCAATGTTTATTAGTTTTAGTTGAAGGAAAGGAATATGGGATGTATGCCTCCATGTCAGAGAAATTCACTTAGGTTATGTGTTCTCACTCCGAGGGACCCTTCCCTTCCCTCCGAAGCAAATCATTGCAAGAAAAATCAAAATAATTCGACCTAATGTCTGATTGATTAGCAGCAATGGCTGCATCATGAGAGCTAGAAGAAGACCATTGGCGTTGGTGAACATTGAAATCACATAATATAATGATTTCTGAGAAAGGAGAAGAAGAGAGAACATGTTCTATTTTGGAGTTGAGTTAGTTAAAGAATTTAGGATAGACAGTAGAATTTGGAAATAAATAAACAGAACAAATGAATTTAGTCGTAGAATGGTAAGAGAGTTTAAGCCACAAGGAGGAAAATTGGGAAAACTCCAAATTAGAAACACGAGAACAAACAACATCGTTGCACACGTATGCACAACAACCGCCTTTGTCTGAAAATTGAGGATAGACACAGTATGAGGAAGCTGAGTAGGGTTTGCTTTCAGAACGCTCAAGCACCAGAGTTTCGGTCAAGAACAAAAGGTGAGATCTAAAAGAAGAGTTGATGTTCAACAAAGTGGAAATTGGATTGAAGACCGCGAATGTTGCAGAAGCAATAGATCGTGCATCAGAACAAGCCGGCTACAGAGTCCTCGTTACTCCAACCCCATCACTGGAGGCCACTAATTCCCAAGTGGTGACGGGGGGAGGGGCATATATATATATATATATATATATATATATATATATATATATATATATATATATATATATATATATATATATATATATATATATATATATATATATATATATATATATATATATATATATATATAGTGTTGTTATTTGCCATTTACTTTGTAAAATGCTTTAAATTTTAAAATAATCAGAATGTGAGAATCGGAAAAGTTGAAGAAAAATTGCCGATCACTAATATATATATATATATATATATATATATATATATATATATATATATATATATATATATATATATATATATATATATATATATATATATATATATATATATATATATATATATATATATATATATATATATATATATATATATATATATATATATATATATATATATATATATATATATCAGGTTAGCAAACCAACCATTAATTCTGGAAAGGAAAAAAGAAAAAGAGTCAGCAGTAAAGAGAGTTTGAATTTGAAGGTATGAAATTTTATCTTTATCTATTTTGATATTCTCAAATGAATGGTTGATAAATTTCTCCTTTTAGTTAAATTATATTCCTTTTACCTACTTAATTTTCTATGCGAGAAACTCATGAAGAAAGAGATTTTCTCACTCACGCATTATACACAGAGGATGGACATACTAAGGAAATTATAATTTTTGAATCGAGATTTCACTTCTAAAGTTGCCCCAGAGTTCTGCATTAGCGTATCATTTTATTTCATGAGTGGCACGATACGTTGATAGCACAAATACACCCCTTTTATCTTTGACTCTTCTACATGCTCAATCCACGAATTTTATGGACTTCGCACTTAGCAGTCATATGAACGTCACCAGTCGGCAAATGATACCCTAATAACTTTTACTGAATAATTAATCATCCAAACACAATATCTCAGTACGTCCACGTTCACACTAACATTGTTAATGACATTCTTTATATTTTCACAAGATTGTGCTGTCTCAACTTTACCAAATTCGGAGGTCATGGGCTCCTGAGAAAATGTTTCTCTATTCTCACCCCTCTATATACGGTTCTTCGATTTAACAACACCTTATATATTGGTAGATGTGTATGTTGTAATCTTACAGGCTGGGATTTAACATCACCACCAAACAATTGAACATTTATTAGGAAGTTTGCTTATTCCGACAACCATGAAAGAATAAAATATGAGGAAGGAACACAGCTGTAAAACAAAGGCTATATCAGTAAATATACAGTACTTGTCAATGTAATGTCTGTGACAGTATTTACACATCTCTTAAATATGCCCCAACATTCATTGACTATATACAGGGTGATATTTATGAGTTTGGTAAAGCTACTACTATTAATAATATTAATTATAATAAAATTTGGTATTCAACCTTAAAGGCGGTAAAAAATATATACGAGTATATAGGTAGAAGGAGAAGTGGTATTAAACAATTACGTGAGATATATGCAGGTGAGGTGTGTGTGTGTGTCACAACTATAACGGTTAGCAGCTGGAACGTGCAAAGGCTATGCAGCGAGAGTCTAAACATGTAAAGAGAGAAATGCCATTGTAGAAAAAGAAAAGAGGAATAGATAAATATAAGAATCCAATATTTTTTATAATCAAAGTAGATGCTAGGTTAGTGTTTGTAACCTAGGCTGTAAGTAAAAGCATTCATCAAAAATGGAAATAAATAAATTGGCTGGTTTTATACCACAATGATGAGGGCACAATCACAATATGAAATATGTGAAGCTGATATATCAACACACATGAAAAATAGAATTTAAGGCCATCAAAATGAAACGGTAGAAAATATACTCTGCAGCTTAAATCTGCAGAGTAGAGTGCAGTCGACTACAATATATATATATATATATATATATATATATATATATATATATATATATATATATATATATATATATATATATATATATATATATATATATATATATATATATATATATATATATATATATATATATATAGAGTGGTCCTTAAAATTAAAAGTTTTAATTATTTTGTTACCTCATTGATTTGTTGCATTTTAGGAAAAAACTGGGTAGGCAAAATTTTTTTGAGTTATGTCAAAGGAACATCTAAAACATGGATCACAAACTTTTATATTAATGAAATGTAATGAACCTTTGTACAATTTCGACCATTCACCATAGAAAAATATGATTATGTAGGAAAATATTTTACTATAGTTGCCTGAATTAAACACACACACACACACACACACACACACACACACACACACACACACACACACACACACACACACACACACACACACACACACATATATATATATATATATATATATATATATATATATATATATATATATATATATATATATATATATATATATATATATATATATATATATATATATATATATATATATATACATATAATAAACCGATACTGATCCCAATTTTTTTAATGAACTCATGAAGGTTGAAACAAGATTAAAAATATTCAATGATCATAAAATTTAGGTTTTCTGCTATCTGTATTACATCTAGTTATTTTGTAGTCACATTTGCTAAACAAAATTATTGATAGGTGATATAGGGTTGGTACCACCAAGAATTTGCATCCGACTTACCCTAGTGCATGGTCTATTTTCTTCATTAATTTCTGCAACATTCGCGGCCTTCAATACAATTTCCACTTTGTTGAACACCACCTCTCCTTTTAGACCTAATATCTTGGAGCCTTCTGAATTTTCCACCTGGTGGCTAAAGCTCTTGCCATTCTACGTCTAAATTCATTTGTTCTGTTTATGTATCTCTTAATTTACTGACTATCGAAACTCCAAAACAGAGAACATTCTCACTTTACGTTTCTCAGAAATTATCATATTAGGTGATTTCAGTGTTCACCGCTGCCAATGACTTCTAGTTTTCATGATACAGCCGGTGAACGTGCCTTTCAATTCTCTATTTAAAACGACCTTGAGTAGAGGCTGCAGCTCCTTACTAGTATCCCTGATCGTCTTGGACATAAACTCAACATTCTAGACCTTTTTTTTTTAAACTTCTAATCCTTCTAATTATATTGTCAAACTCTATCCTCCTCTGGGTTCTTCCAATTGCTTTCTTATCTTTGTATCCTCTTCTATCTTTTCAAGTCTTCCGCGTTTTCGAAGAAATGTTTGTGACATTTTGGTGCCCAAGTTGGTCAGATTTTCGGTGGTACTTCTTTGATTTCCTGTGGTATGATTATCGCTTCCTTGGGAGGGGTACCTCGGAGTGTGCAGAGCTCATTACCAAGGGATTCTCTATGGCATGGAGACTACATTCTATAATCTTTCCATTCTACTAAACTTTACAAACCTTGGTTTAACTCACCTCATTCTCCTGCCGTTTGCCACAGGGATGCAGCCTTCAGGAGACACCATTGTTTTCAAACTTCAGAAAATCGTTTATTTATATTTCATCCCAAAATCGTGCAAAATCTGTTCTTGTTCTTTGTAACACCAAAAACTCAGTTTCCAATTAAAATGCAATCTTTTTCTGGCTATTCTTCCTCTCTTTCAGGGAGTTTGCAAAAAAAATGTCACCTGAAACTTTGCCTCTTACTTTTTCCTTCCACTAATATTTTCTTTCAGCACAATTGCCGTTTTACCTTTTCAAAAACTGAAATTTTTGCTCAGACTTTTGCCACTAATTCAACTTTAGATGGTTTCGAAGCTATACCTCCTTCTTCAACCCTCCCTCCCCACCTCATTTATGCCTACATTGTAATTTCTTTTAAAGAAATCCATTTCTCTCTCTCAAAGCTTTACATTAAGAAGGCTTACGGTACTGATGGTATCCCTGCCTGTGGTTTTCAAAATTGGAACTTTATAGCTTGCACCCAGCTTTGGCAAAATATTTCGTTCCTGTCTTTCTACTTCTACCTTCCCTTCTCGCTGGAAACGTTCTTTCATTCAGCATGTGCCAAAAAAGGACCTCTCCAACCCTTCAGCTCCTGCCTCTGTTCTTTCTAAAGTTTCTTGTTAAGAGTTGGAAAGATTTTAAATCTTCTAATCATATTTCTGATCGCCAGTAAGGCCTTCGTAAAAAAAAGTTCTTCTGATGATTTTCTTTTCCTTCTCTCTGACTCTTGGTCCTCCTCTCTTCGGTATTTCTGTGAATCTTTCGGTGTTGCGCTAAACACATCGAAATCCTCCGATTGAGTGTTGCACAAATCTTTGATTTTTAAACTTGCCTCATTCGGAATTTATCCTCTCGGAATTTTTGTTCGGTCGTTGTGGACTGCCACGGTTCTTCCTTTAAATATATTAATAGTGGTGCTCCTCAGGGATCTGTCATAACTCCAGCTCATTTTCTAGTTTTCATTAAAGACCTTCTCAGTTACTTAATCTCGTATCCACTTCTATGCTTATGCCTCCACCCTTCATTACTCCTTCCAATCTGAAAGACACTACTCCCAATTGCAGTTAATTGACGCAAGAATGGTGGCCTTGAACCAAATGACTTCTGACCCCTCTCGTATTTCAATCTGGGGCAGAGAATATAAGATTGGTTTCAATGTCTCAAAAATTAAGTTCCTCCTTCTCCCTACTCGAAGCAACCTTCCACACAACTATGACATCTTTGAAAACACAACTTAAACCTTCATATATCTTTAATTTTATCGGTGTTTCTTTTTCGTGATCTTTATAAGGAACACATTACTTCTCTTTCTAAACAAGTTTCAAAGGGGTTAGGTGTTCTGAGGCGCCTTTGTAATATTTTCATACCACCCGAGTTGCTTGCTCTTTATTGGGGTTCGTTCGCCCCTTTATGAAATATGCATCACACATCTGGGATGGTCCACCCATACAGCTTTCCTTGAAAAAGGGGAGTCTAGGACTTTTCGTCTTAACTTACGCTCTCATTAATTATATTTAGTCTCTTTCTGCCAATCGAATTGTTGTGTCATTCTCTCTATACTTTCTTTATTACAACGGACACTTCTCTTCTGAACTTTCTCATTACATACCTCCCCTACTGAGAAGGGCTCACGCTACACAACCTGTTTTACTGTTCAACTCTCTAACAACAGACCTAACAGGTATGCTCAATTTTACATGTATTCAGCTGGTAAAATCTGGAAGCACACTCCCTTTATCTATTTTCCGAACGTCCTTTGACTTGCACACTTTTAAACGTCGTGTATCGAGACATGTCGGCCATTAACTGGCTATAATTCAGACTTTCCTCAACTCTGGTGGAATTTGACTATGTTTCCGATATTTTTGCAACTCTGATGGAATTTGGTAGGGTTCTAGCCCTTGTCCACCATAGGAATATATATAATATATATATATATATATATATATATATATATATATATATATATATATATATATATATATATATATATATATATATATATATATATATATATATATATATATATATATATATATATATATATATATATATATATAATATAAAATTATCATTGTATTACCGATAATTATGGGCGACAGGACTAGCAACCTAGCCCTATAATTATTGCTTACTACTTGTAACAACTCCAGGACCAGTATGGGAAACCACAGCTCCGAGAAGCGTGATCTTCTGGAGACCTCTTTGAGAAAGCGTTTAGAGGTTAGATGGAGAAGGTGCTAGTCCCACAAAGGTTGAAAACCCTCCATGAGAATTTAAATAGAACTCGAGGATTGGCACTGAAACCAACGAGCCCAAAAACATGATATTTTAGAGGACTCTAGGAAACGGACTTTTAAGAGCAGAAGGCGAAGTATGCTGGTCTTACAGGGTGAAAACCCTTCCAGGGAGAATTATATATATATATATATATATATATATATATATATATATATATATATATATATATATATATATATATATATATATATATATATATATATATATATATATATATATATATATTTTTTTTTATTATATAATATTAATTTTTTATATTTAAAATAATATGATATTTAATTTAATATATAATTTTTATTATATATAATATATATATATATATATATATATATATATATATATATATATATATATATATATATATATATATATATATATATATATATATATATATATATATATATATATATATATATATATATATATATATATATATATATATATATATATATATATATATATATATATATATATATATATATATATATATATATACAATAGATCACTGAATCATTTTGGTGATTTGATCATGCTGACTGTGATCGTTGTGAATAAAAAATATCGTACTGATTTTGCTGCCGCTATTTAATCCGAAGTTCAAGTCATACTCTCAGTTTTTTAAAGCCGAAAGTACTCCTACTCAAGTGGTTCAAACTGTACATAACTGTACAGTCGTCAACAGAAGTTCGTTCCTATTAGGCTGGAAATAAATATTTATATAAAATGGAAATCATTTCATAAAAGCTCTATTTTGAATAAAAAGAAAATAAAAACATTGAGCGGGGCTTAATTGAACTGTGATTGGCTGAACCTGAAATGATCTCCATTTTATATAAATATTTATTTCCAGCTTAATAGGAACGAACTTCTGTTGACGACTGTACATATACTATTCTTGTAATGGGTATGAGCTAGAGTAGAAGTATATAACTTTATATATGTGGCTTTCAGGCATTACGCATTTTAATATTTTTGCATAGGAAATTCATTAGTGTTCTATAATTTTTAAATATGTATTAAGTCGCATTGTTATAATTTATCCATATTCCTTTTCAGAAATTATAAATAAGCAAATTTATATATTATACAATTTTGAATCAAATATTGCATATCATATTTATAAATTATTATTATGGTATCAACAAGAGGATAAAAGATTCCTGGTTTCACCTCAGCCTGAACTTTCAGTTTCAAAGCTTCCTTCTTTTTAAACTTCATCAAAAGAAAACAAACATGCAGATGACGAAGCCTTCTTGATTGCCCAACAGAGATCTAATAAGACAAGAAGTTAGAAATCGGGAAAGACAAAAGTGACTTGCAGAACAAAGCCGGGGAACCAGAGAAGCTTCTGCATTAAATAATTTAGCACAACTAGTGTTCTCAAGTGGATCCTCATCCACCGTCCGACGAAATTTATTCAAAATGATGAGGATAAAAATATTCAAGGTGCTGTTGGTGGGGATAAATTCTCCTAAGTGTAAAAAAGTGAAAGGAGCCAGAATCAACATCATCACTCCCTCATCTGCAGCTTTGGATAGAACGAAGATGTTTGATCGGAACGTCACATATGTTCTAACCGAACAGCCTTTTTTTCAGTCCATGGTGCAAGCAAAATAAATATAAATCGGTCTTCTATTCGTCGTCAACGAAAGCACAAAGGAAACACACAGCAACACATTTAAAGAAAGAATTCAAATCAGAGACCCCATTGATAGTTCTCTTGGATGGGAAGTTGATGCAGGATCTAATATCAAAAGAACATATTGATAGGCTTCCAATTCTGGTATCGGGAAAGAACAAAACACTTATTGGATGTACCAAAATTTGAAAGTGGAACCAGAGTCAATATGCCTAGTGCTGTAGTTATAGAGCAATTGAAAAATGGCCTTAATGATCAAGTCAATAGAATGTCTTTTGACACAACGGCTTCAAATACTGGCCGCCACAAAGGAGCATTCATATTACTTGAAGATAAGCTCTAAAAAGATTTACCATATCTTTCATGCTGGCATCACATCATGGAGCTGATTCTTCAAAAGTGTGTTTTCAGATTCTTGGTGTTTCTTCTGGTCCTGAATTTCTCCTATTAAAGAAGTTTCAAGGTATTTGGAAAAATACTGATCAAAATATCTTAATCACTGGACTACAGTGTGCTACTCTGGCAAAAATATTACTTGATATTAAAGAGGATATTATAGAATGGGTAATGAAAGAGAGGATTTGTAGGAAGATTTCCGTGAACTAACTGAATTAGTAATTATTTTTCTTGGTGGTATCCGATTCCATGCTCCCGGACCAATGCATATGGGTAGATGGATGAGTAAGGTTATATATTTCCTGAAAGTATGGATGTTTCAGAACCAATTTCATTTAACAAAGACAGAAGAGACTGGGCTTCAGAGGATTAGTATATTTGCAATGAAGGTTTAGGCAAAAGTGTGGATAGATATATCAAACCCCTGCGGCAGCTCCTTGGAATGATATTGATCTTTTATATACCCTAAATCAGTATGAGAAACTAGATGCAAAGGTAGGAAATGTTGCTTTAAATAAAATTTTGCAACAGCTTTGGTATCTTTTGGAAGAATTAATTGCACTATTACTGTTTGATACAAAAGTGTAAAAAATTAAAAAGAAAATTGTCACTGCGATCATAGATGGAGCTGGAGGAAGTGGAGAACCTGAATACCAACCTCTGAAGAGGATTACAATTCCAAAGACATCAATTTTTAACTGTGAGTTACAAGATTTTGCAACAGCGTACAATTGCCTTTCTTCAGAAATTGAACCTTGATATAACATTTTCACACACGATCCTGAAACATGGCTAGAACGAGATGATTATCAAAAAGAAGTATCCATTATAACAGCAATATTAGTTATCAATGATTTTGCAGAGCGAGAAGTCGCATTAATGAATATAATAAAACATTCAAAGAATGAAGAACAACTCCAGGTAGTAGCAGAACACAAAAAATAATTCCCAGATAGTAAGAAGTCAACATTACTTGGGCAAACCATGCAACAATGAATAGTTAACAGCTATGAAATCCCCAATATGAGTGGTTAATACTCATACAGGGAGGGGAATCTAGGCACTTGTTCTCAGAGTAAAACTTTCACAATGATATGCAATATGTTCCAATTCCTCAATTCTTAAAATATTTTAAACGGTGTGTTTACTACCATAGTAACCTATTCGGAAGGGAGGAGTCAGATTTTTTTAAGGAAATTTTTTTTTGCGTATCATAAGGACCACCCTAATATATATATATATATATATATATATATATATATATATATATATATATATATATATATATATATATATATATATATATATATATATATATATATATATATATATATATATATATATATATATATATATATAGTATATATATATATATATATATATATATATATATATATATATATATATATATATATATATATATATATATATATATATATATATATATATATATATATATATATATATATATATATATATATATTTTATTTATTATTTATTTAATAGGAAAGTGGAAGGAAGTTGCGGAGAGTTAAAACTAGGAAGAATTTGGACTTGGATATTGTTGAAAGTGATTTTCCTCTTGATCCTTTACAAACATCGAACGACAACAAAAATGACAATAATTGTAAAGAACGACTTACCAGACCAGACTCCTTGCAATCTCAAGTAAATTCTTTAGGTAATATTTTGGTTCAAACTGTACATAATCCTTTAGATTCTTCTTCAAATTTCTCAGGCAGTCATGATGATCTCATGAATAGAGAAGGTCTTGAAACAGAAACAGAGTTTGATTTGTTTGCAAAATCTGTTGGGAAGCAGTTAAATAGTATGCCACCAAAAGATGCTTTACAACTCCAACTAAAGATACAGGAAGTTATAAATAACTTTACACAACAAATGGCATTTATTACACCAAATAAACCTTCTACCGATGTACCCCCATTATGTGATGAAAATTTTATTGATATCAAAATGGAGATTACTGATGATTTTATTTAATAAATTATTTTTTGTAACTAAATTTATAAAAATAAAAAATGACTACTTTACAGTTGTTACTCTTTTCTTTATACCATGTAAATATTAATGTGTAAATAAATATCGGTAACATTAAAGAATAGAAACATTTAAACAAAATAATAACTTATCATAAGCCATGCATTGCGAAAATATTAATTTACATTGATATAAAAATATAAAAGTTAATAAAATTTATATTATTTTATTAAAATTTTATTTTACATAAAATTTGAATCAGTTATTACCCAAAAGTCGAGCATCATAGATTAAGTAATATTAGATACTTCTTTCTATCCTTCTTAGTCGATTTCTCTTTTGTGTCGTAAAATCTCGCCCTTATGAGTGGTACCTTGAGTTTGAGGAAGATCCAAATGATGCACAGAGACATTTCTTGAGAGTAAGGGGCCGTGCTGTATTTCGCAAGAAAACTTTCGTGATGGAACAACTAGTCATCCCTTTCACAGTTCTGCGGTATCTCGTAAGTGACTGATAAGTCTGGTAGTGTTGTTCGTTGTTGACAGTTTGTCTTTGAAGAGTTACTCGTAATGAATTAATACCGATGGTCGAAGAAAATGCCCAACATGACCCTCACATTACTTCAAGATTACCGTGCCTTGTTTGGCAAAGAAAATTGGTGCTTTCCATGTAGGTGACGGTGTCTTTGTCTTAGAGTTCAGCATCCTTAGACCCAAAAAAAATTTTTAGTAAGGTCTATGATAAAATACATAAGATAATAATCAATCAAACCCCATAGGTTCCTATGACAACCAAATGTGATTATGGTATTTTCATTACCATGCTTTACTTAGGCTCCATGTGGAGTTTCTCTTAGATTTATCTATGGTAAACCTATGAACCCTACGCAAAAACCCATAGAAAATTCAGAATATGTAAGTTAAAATCTAAAGAGAAATTTTCCTGCCAGTGCAATCACCGTCAATTCTACATAGAATTTGTTTACGAAATTTAAAGTGTACTACTAAACCTGTAGCTGAAGTCAACCGTTGACGTCACTTCCTCCGAAATGCAACAATTTGAAGATTGAAACAAACTCTTGAAGCTTGTCTGAAAGTGAACAATTATACGTCGTATTGCTTTTAACGTATTAACCGTTCCTCCACGATATTTGCTAAGCATCGCTCTTAAGAATTTTCCTTTGAATTGAAACAAAATATTGCAAACATATATATATATGTGTGTGTATCAACCGATTATTATTATTATACATTTTTACATAAACGACTTATATATATATATATATATATATATATATATATATATAATATATATATATATATATAATATATATATATATATTATAATATATTATATATATATATATATAATATATATATATTATAATAGAGAGAGAGAGAGAGAAGAGAATTTTTAAAATATAAATTTCCTAAATGTTCACATCCGCGGATGCGGATGTTAACGTTCCTTTATATAAAGGTTCATATATATATTTATTGTTTCTCGTAGGCAGAAGCCTACTAAAATTTCCACCAGAGTTTGCGAGAAAATCAGAAATCTGATCAAATTAAAGGCTGAAATGTTCTGATACACGGCGTTTAAAGATGTGTAAGTCATAGGAAGTTGGGGTAAATAGATAAAGGGAATGAGTTTCAGACCTTTCCAGTAGAGTACGTGTAAGATTTAGTATAGGCTGGAGTTGGAGAGAAATGGGCTGAGACTGTTGTAGAAAGGCGTGTTGCTCGAGCCCTTCTCAATCCAGGAGGTATGCTACGAGAGAGTTCAGAAGAGCAATGTCCAATGTAATAGCGATAAAATAGAAAAAGTGACACAACAATTCGACGAGCAGAAAGAGACTGTAGAGAATTAGTAAGAGCAGAAGAGTTGATAAGACGAAAAGCTTTTTCAATGAGAGTCGTATAAGTGGAACCACCCAGATGTGTCATGCGAACAAAACCCTTATAAAGGCAAACATCTGGGTAGAGTAGTAACCGACCGGGGCTGGAATTTTGCCGGGGTCGGGGTTCTGGCCGGGGTTGCCTAAAATTTGTAAAGAGGTCAAAAGCACTGAAATTTTATGTTGTGAAAATTAGATATAAATTTAATTATTAAGGAAGGAATAGAACAGCCAACATTCACTTAAATTAATAATTATATGCATTTTTTCCGAAAAAAATTCAAAGAATTACAGATTTTGTAATATAAAAGTTTTTAAAAAAAAAGTACAAAAATTTTTTTTTAAAATATTTTTCTGATTCACAATAGTGATTCAACATGTTTACTTAGGTAAGACCCTAAGGTAAAGTTTGAAAAAATGTAAGATATATCATTGCTATTTTATTGCTGTGTATCAAACTTGTATGATTTAGCTACATTATTTCAAAATTATTATTTTGTTTATACTTTCAGTCAATTTGGTTAAAAGATCAGCTTCAGCAGTATGGGAGTACTTTACAATGTTTCAGGATAGGCTCGAAATAGCTAAATGTAACATCTGCAGTCAGGAAATTAGAAGAGGATCTCCGGGTGCCCCAAGTAAAAAATTTTCAACCAAGTCTTTTTTGGGGGAATCTAAAATCAAAACACATAGATGAACATTCACCAGTAGAAAAGGAGCGGTCAAAAGAAAATACTTATAAAACACGAAAAAATATCTCAATTTTCTTATATTTTGTTTGAAAAAAAAAATTTTTTTTTTCATTATTTGACTGATTGAGCTGAAATTTTCAGGGTATTGCATTTTTTCCGAAGTTCTGAGTTGGTTTCGAGCATTTTTCTGAGCCTATAACGGTTTGAAAGTTATTTGGTACCAAAGTTGAAAAAAATGGATAGCGCGGTCAAACCATTGGTCCACATGGGCTGAAAATTTAA
>SEYY01000415.1:0-2500 GCA_009176605.1 Armadillidium nasatum
TCATTAGAAACGTTATCGTATTGTGTTTGACATGATGTTAATAGTCGTGAAATATTTCCTATTTTATCAAAATTCTGTTAAAAGTCATTTTAGTAGAAATATATTTTGCAAAACTCTACCTTCGTGATTAATATAAATATTTAATTTTTTTCTATATTTATAAATTGTAATTATGCCTAAGAAGGATAAGAAAAGAGGACGCAAGGGCATGGCCCCCATTTCAGCAGGTAAGCCTAGGCATTTATCATTATTATATTCCAGTTAATTTTATTCTTAACTTATATATATTTTACCGCCCATATGAAGGGTCTATAAACAAAATTTAACATCGACTTGCATTCTTTTTACCAGGACATCTGGTATTAAAATGTCAAATCCTATGTTACGTATCTATTTATTAAAATAGTAGGTTATGAAAATGCCTGTAGTGTTCGTGATGCCTAATAATACAGCATATTTCATGTAGTTTCCTATAGACTTTGTTTTTATAGTAGGCTAGATTGCCGTTTACAAGACTAGGTATTATGGTAGTACCCAATTATTTAAAATTTTATAAATATATGGATTTAAACAACAAAAAAAAAGGGGTATTCCTAGTTCCCAGTTTCCCAATTTATTTTTCATTTTCAATACTGTAAAGAAATATATAATGTACAAGACATGCAGAAATAATTGGCAAGAGGAGGAAGGAAAGTAGGTCTTAGGACATTGGTATTAAAATGTCAAATCCTAAACTAAAAACTAAAACAAACTAAGAACAAAAACTAAAAATAAAAAAATAAAACCTTGAAAATAAATAGTAGAGATGGTGTAGAAGTAAATGATTTCACAAGTTAAATAAGATCTTGAGATTGCATCAATTAATAAAATATTAAATCAGTATTGTTATAAGAGAATGAGCCATGGAAAGTGACATTAATTAAAATTAAAATTTAGCACATTTCAAATAAATGGCTTAGGAGAATAGTTATAAGTAATGCTTTTTTTGAGTGAGGTGTTGTGGAAAGGAAGTGGATACCAGAAGATCAAGAAACATAAGATGTAGAGAAAATAGAAGCATTTAGAGGCCATAAGTGCCTATCAAGACTGTCCCAGTCTAAAAATATCAAAAGTTGCTATTCACCATAAATGGCTCATCACATGCCTAATTTTCCCCATGCAAATAATCAAGCCAACCATATTTCCCATGCAACATGAAGTATATCAAGCAATAAATGGGTCATCTAAAACTATCATAAGGTATTGTAAAAAATGTTTTAAAATATGTTGCCTTAAAGGCAGAGTCAATCACTATACTTTAATCATCCATACATTGAAGAAGAGATGAGGATAGGTGGGATTTGTATTGAGAAGCCTACAAGGTATTTGGCAAAGATTGTATTGGGGTGGGACCCAAAAGGAGGGGGGAAAAAATAACAGTAATATGGAAGACTACTATTGAAAAATGCAGACAGAATTGGGAAATACTGGATAGAAATTAGATTACAGTCAACAGTATGAGATGGTGATCATAATAGTAGCCCTATGCTTCTTTGAGAAGTAATAGGAAACTTGTATCTTAAATTTATGTATAGTGAATAGTGATATTACCTCATGAAAAGAAATAATAAGTAATTTAATTATTTATAAAATTATAGTATATACTTTACAAATATTTTTCTTAATTCCACTGAATGTGGGAAATATAATACTCAAATTTAAATTAGTCCAATAAATATATTTCTGAATAATATAGTAAAACAAAAAATTATCATTAATTAATCAACTTTAAAAGTAAAATTTAAATTAATCTAATAATAAATAGCATTAAATATAAAAATTGAGTCAAAATTAATATTATTCAAGAATAAAAAGAATTTAATTGAAAACTTTGTTTCTGTTACATTTATTTTAATTGAAATTTATGAAAATATAAAATTCTTGTCTGTAAAGGTAGGTTATTTCAAATGATAGCAGTATGATTTGCTTTCTCATATGAAACTATAATAACCAACTCTTGATATTCAAAAAACTGACATCTACCCTATTCTGGAATTCAGTATATTAGAAATATTTTAAGAAATTGACTGCTTCAGACTTTTCTAAAATATCACCAATTTTATAATTGATTGCATTTACATTGTAGCTTACTGTATATGGATCAAGCTCTAGATCTGGATCCTTGAGGACACCAAAAGAAGCATTCTTCACAATCTTCTTAAAATATTGCTAACTTTGGAAGAGCAGCTATCATTTTTGTTATACTTTCTGGATTTGATATAGAAGCTTTTATGCAAATGCTAAAATGTTATTGATATTTTAAATATCCCCTTACCCTAAGGCATGATTTGCCAATTAGCATTTTTTGAAATTATATCTGTTAGGCAACATTAAATTTATATCAATAATTTTGTATATGATGACTTGATTACTTGTTTTTATACTTTAAAGTATTAAGTGAATTGTGAATATATATGGACACTCAGACACCCAAGCCTTTTTCCCAATCATATGTATAGAT
>SEYY01000415.1:7500-21317 GCA_009176605.1 Armadillidium nasatum
AAATTGTTTCAAGTTAAGTGTGAATATAGTAAAATATTTATTAAAATATTTTCTAAGTCTTTAGTGGATGCTATAATACCAGTAAACTGTGAAAATTAACTCGGAGTTTTCATCAAGTTGTATTAAAAATATTTATTAAAATATTTTCTAAGTCCTGAGCGAATGTTATAATAACAGTAAATGATGAAAATTATCTCAGAGTTTTAATCAAGTTGTATTAAAAATATTTATTAAAATATTTTCTAAGTCCTGAAATGCTATAATAACAGTAAATGATGAAAATTATCTCAGAGTTTTAATCAAGTTGTATTAAAAATATTTATTAAAATATTTTCTAAGTCTTGTTTCGTTTTAATACAATAGCAAACTGTTTAAAATATTTCAAAGTTGTTTTTAATTTATATCAATAATATTTATTAAAAGATTTTCTAAGTTCTGTTTCGTTTTAATACAATAGCAAACTGTTTAAAATATTTCAAAGTTGTTTTTAATTTATATCAATAATATTTATTAAAAGATTTTCTAAGTTCTGTTTCGTTTTAATACAATAGCAAACTGTTTAAAATATTTCAAAGTTGTTTTTAATTTATATCAATAATATTTATTAAAAGATTTTCTAAGTTCTGTTTCGTTTTAGAATAAGATTAAACCATTTAAAATAGTTCAGAGTTGTTTTTAATTTGAATCAACAATATTTATTAAAATATTGTCTAAGTTCTATTCAGTTTTAATACTAAGTTAAAGGATTATTAAATATTACTAATTTAGGTCAATTGGCGATGACAATTTAATAAATCACTCGTTATCTTACAAATAATCTACCTTACAATATAAAGTATATTTTAACTTCTCTTAATCGAATAAAATTCGTTATCTATAACTAACCATAAAGTTTACACAGGTCCAAAACAAAACCAAAAATCTTTAACTTAATTATGGTATAATCTAATGCAAAGCATATACTTCAAAAAGGAACAATTTAAACCAAAATGGTTTACTTAAACAAAAACAAAAGTTTATAAAAGTATAAAGCAATTAATCTGGTTTACTTTAAATATATTTACAGTTACTATATAAAATGAATATCCTCTGACATTAATTATTCTTTCAACAATTTGTACAAATATCTTAATTAAACTCGTATTTCTTGAGTTTTAAATCAAAAATAAACACACGGTAAATATGCCCAAGTATATCAATTGGTCCTCGAAAGAGGTCTGTATATTCTAATATTCAACCTAATATCAAATACTCGAAAGAGTTCTGTAAGGTTTAACATAAGTTACCTTTAACCTTAATTCCTCGAAAGAGGTCTGTATATTTAACACTCTAATATCAAATACTCGAAAGAGTTCTGTAAATTTTCTAAAATAAGTTACCTTTAACCTTAATTCCTCGAAAGAGGTCTGTATATTTAACACTCTAATATCAAATACTCGAAAGAGTTCTGTAATTTTCTAAAATAAGTTACCTTTAACCTTAATTCCTCGAAAGAGGTCTGTGAATAAATCAACTCTTATTCGTAAAATATCAGTAATCTTAAGAATATTATCACCTTTATCAATATAAAATATTACTATATAAAATTCGTTTACGGAGCAAAGAACTTTTCGATTTCAGAACCAAAATCAGAATGACTACTTCTTTCAAAATTTTCAAATTATGAATTCTGACAACTATCATAGGTTGTCATTTTTTTAAGATCAACCAATCAGGAAGTTTTATTTTTAGCGAGTTGTCAAAATTCAGGTTCTCTTTCTTTTTTCTTTTCTCTTCTTTTTCTTTTCTGGCAACTTGGTAACGGACTCTGTTTGTTGTTTTATTTTCGAAATCTTAAGCGCCATCTTGATTTGAACTTCGTATAATTTTCTTAATCCTTATGTTTATTAATTCCTTTATTTATTCTCATCTTTTTCATGTTATTTTCTTAATTCACGAAGAAATACATATTATGCTTAACTTGCCTTTCTCTTGATTTTTTCAAATTTCATAATTTTCTGAGAGTTTAAATTTGTAGCCCTAACTTTGCGTTCATGCTAGACCTGATTTACTTATTGTTTCTGTTACTTTTTCTTCGTTTCTTTCATGTCTAATTTTTTCTTTCTCTTCTTATCGATTTACTTATCTTTTATTATATTTCTTTTTCTTTCTTATTAAATACTTCACTTAACATATATTGCTCATTTCTTAAGTTATCATAAAAACCAACACCACAATACCTATCACCATAATTTTAAAACGATTTTTCTTCAGGAGGGCCTACTACACCCCCTTCTCAAAGTATTTCATAGGGCCATTTAGAGAGTTTAAGTAGTACCAGGATGGCTAAAATCTTTTATGAACTTTTCTGTAAAATGTTCTAGTTTCTATTGTCATGGTGCGGCCCGTACCGAAATGTGTCTGTACACTTTGCATGTTACAAGGGCTTTGGTTTTGTCGATTCTGAATCTTGATTCTGAGATCATCAACTCTTCTGGGTCTAGCATTGTAAGGTCTTGAAGGTCCTGCCTGTTCCAAATTAGTGCATCTGTTGTTTTCTCCTCTATACCGGCCAGTTGTATGATAGTGTGATCTCCTAGGGGTTTCTTGAGGTTCTAAACTTGTCCTTTGATGATATCGCTTGTCCGGTCGTCCTCCTGTTGACCTTTGGGGTCTAACCCTTAACTGGGCCATTTGTTGTTCCAAGCCTGTTCTCACAAGTGTTGATTCTTCGATGGCACGATAGGACTTCCCTGGTTGTTTATTTAGGTACTCATGATGTTGCTTGAGTAATTTCCACCATTTGCCCACTGTGGCTCCTAGAAAATGTAGGCCATCCTTGGTGGAACCTTGAAAAGGTCTAACTGTATTTTTACCATGATTATACCTGTTTACCGTATTGAAATATTCCATTCGGGTGAGAGCTAAAGGTCTTGGAGTTAGTTTTTTATCCCATTGATTAAAGAATCTACTTATAAGATCTCTCATTTGTCGATTAAAACTGAGACTACATCGATATGGATATAATAATTTGACTTGGGTGGGATCTAATTTTTTGTATAGTCTGTTACGGTTATATATTCCAAAATTTGGGATAAATGGGACGGTAATTATAATCTGGCAATAAGCATACCTATCCTTCCAGTCCAAAAATTTTAACTTTAATTGGCTCAATCAATGCATCCAAATCTAACTGATTATTCGGAACCATTATTTTACAACCTGAATTTTTCCAGTCTATTAATTTGGTGAGTTCACAATGTAAACACATAATCACTATTATGTCTATAGGTTCTTGGTCCTCCACTACATTGTCTTCTAACACTTTGTCCACCTTGTTTAGGGCCTCTTTCATAGTCATTCCTGGAGTGCTGTAACGTACCAGATGTTTCGGTTTCCAACCGTCTGCGGTGTTCTGCAGTTCGGCAACCCGACTGTCTCCAATTACAACAACTCTCTTGGTTCCCCAATTCATGATCTACAAAAACAATAAATTCATTTAAAACAGGGATTAATTACATTAAATGTACTAATTAAATACTCTTCTGGAACATAATCTCCAACAATTTCTGTAAACCTGATAAAATTTTTTAAACATATCATAAACATAAAACTAACTTCTTTTAACATGAGCTAAAATAAACAGCATTGATTCTAAAATTAAAAAGTTCGTTGACACAGCATTCCTCATCTGAAATCATTATTAAAACAAGCATATAAATTGATTACTTAAACAATCCAATATATTATCTCTTACAAAACTTGTAACTTGCCAAGGATTCAAAATAACATAACTCAATTTTGATTTTCTTACCTTACTATTGACATTATATTACCTTACCATCAGAATCCCGAAAAATCAAAAGACAAATTCGATACCGTACTGTTTCGTTCTAATTCTACCAGATCCTTCCATACTCTTGAAGTTCTTGCATCTATAATGGGAATTCCTCGACTGGGTCTATTGAATTCTAATTCTTCTTGAATCCACGGCTCCATATTATAAGTGGCATTATTATAAGGTATTCGTCTTTCAGCTTCGTGACTTGCCATTTGGTCTTTTGAATCTTGATTTAGATCTACATTATGTTGTAGATGAATATTATATTGGAATACCTTTTCCCAGTTTATTTTAAACATGGTTTGATGTTCTTCTGTAAACCCCTCAAAATCAGGTTGGGATGTATTACTCTTGTTGTCCTCTAAATCATTTTCTTGATTAACCTTTTTTAATTCTTCAGGAGTTTCATACCACTTTTTTAAATGTTTGTGATGTATTTTATATAATATAGTATTTCTGTACTGATGTTGAAGGTCGTACATCACCCCGTTCTCATATGTTTTAACTACTTTATATGGACCATGGAATTTCTTAGCTAGTTTATTTTCTACATTATGACCCTTAAGAATATTTTTCTTGAGGACTAATTCATCTAACTTGTAGGGTTCATAATCTTGTTGTGTCTTTCCCCAAGTCTTGTCATTTACTTGATTCTTTTCAACATTGTTGAGAAATATTGCAGCTGGTGTCTTTCCTAATTCTCTGTGATATGTGTGGTTGTATACAGCCACAACGTCAGGTAGATGTTCATCCCATTCTTCTAAGTTATCTATCATTCTAAACATATTTAACAATGTTTGGTTCACTCTTTCTACGAGGCCGTTAGTTTGTGGCATATTGGCTACAGTACAACGATGCTTAATTTCTTTAGTTTTGAGGAACTCTTCAAACAGATGATTAGTAAATTCTTTTCCGTTGTCTGATTGTATTTCTAAAGGGTCTTTCAGAAATGTTGCTATCATATTTTTAAATGCTTTGAGTACTGTATTAGCAGTTTTATCTGGTATAGCCACAGCAGATGTCCACTTTGAGTACATGTCAACAGCAACAAAGATATATTTCTGTCCTATTTTTGTTTTTGGCATTTCCATAAGATCTATGGCGACCACATCAAAAGGTTTTCTGGCTTGTACTTTCCAAGTTGGTGGTCTTTGTTGTCGAGCTGGTAATAATTTTCTCTGTTGACATTTTATACATATTCGGGTGACTTGTTCGCAGATGTTGCGAATATTTGGACTCCAGGTAATTTCTTGTATTTTCTTTATCATTTTATCTCTTCCCGGATGATAATGAGTCTTATGATAGTCAATGATTAAATCTTTTAAATCATTATACCCTATGAGTGGAACATCTTTCCCAGTTTCCTCGTAATACAAAATTCCATCTATTTCATGTACATTTTTCAAATATCTTATATATCTCTTTAAATAATTTTTCTCTTTGAGTCTTTGAGTTTGTTCTTGAACTGTATTATTTTCTTGTAAAATCTGTCTTAACTCTTGTAAACCTTTATCTTCAATTTGTCCTTTTTTAATTTCTTCTACTAGTTGTTCCTCATTTCTTGTATATTTTAATGTAGATCTTCTACTTGGCAATTCTTCGGTTTCCTCTGGTTTTGATCCCACCGTAGACTCAATCGTTATATCATGAGAATTCAAGCTTTCTGAATCAACTATGTCTTCCTCAGTATTTCCTTCACTCTCTTCCTCATCTTCAATCTCGAATAAGACGATCTCTTTCAGAATTTCCGCCTCTTCAAAATCTGAGACAAACAAATTTATTTCGTCAACACAGCTTGTTACTCTTTCTTCAGATGTATTCTTCTCCAATAAATTAAAATGAACGCCGTGTATACTTAAGAGATGACATATCCTAGTACCTTTATCATTATATGACACCCATTGGTCTTTAGCATGATATATTTTAACTTGGATGTCGTATATACGGGCACAAGCTTCCACAATCTCAGAGCTGACCATAGTACCTGAGATATTCATTCGGTTCAGATTCTGTCTAGTTTGTTTAGTGTCCATTAACCCATAGGTTTTCAAATTATTTCTCACTTCATTGACCGCACGCTCACGGAGAATCTTGTGAGCTTTTTCATCATTAAATAAGAATATGGCTATTGCCACGAACAGGGTGTTTCCGCTGCCTTTAATTTCTTTTTCTTTAAATCCTACCGGTACTATATCTTCTTCAATTTCTATTTCCTCTGTATTTTCTGGAACGCATCGAGAGAGGAAATCGCTGATGTGATTAAATTTCCCGGGTAGGTATTTGATCTCAAAATCGTACTCAGCTAAATCTGTTAAAGTTCGGGCAATTCTTGCATTTACTCCAGCCATATTGTGCAAATAAGTTAGGGGTTGGTGATCAGACCAGATGACAAACCTTCGGCACATTAAAAATGTGCGAAACACTTTCACTCCCCATCTTAATGCGGCTAATTCTTTCTCTAGAGTACTATAGTTTCTCTGGGCGGATCCAAAACACATCGAGGCATAGGCTATAACTTTTAGTTCCCCGTCTTGCTGTTGTTTTAAACAAGCTCCGGCACCTGTCCCAGATGCATCAACAAACAGTTCCAATGGTTTTTTACTCTCATAGTCCGGGAAGGCTAAAATTGGTGGTTCTACCAAAGCTTGTTTTAATCTTTCAAAGCTTTCTTGACACTCCAGAGTCCATTTTATACTCTTTCCTGTTGTTAACTGAGAGAGAGGCTTCATGAGTTTAGCAGCTTCTGGAATATGTCTTCTATAGTAATTTACACTACCCAAGAAACTCTGAACTTGCTTTATGGTTTTGGGCACTGGAGCTTTTTGTATGGCCTCTATATTTTCGGATAATGGTAATATTCCTTCTTCACTAACTTCCTGGCCTAAAAATTTTACTTTTCTTCTGAAGATATTACATTTTTCCGGTTTTATTTTTAAATTAAACTCACGCAGTTTCTCTAAAACTTGACTTAGATTATTCAAATGTTCGTCAAAATTTCTTCCCAAGATCAAAATATCGTCCAAGTAGGCCATTACTTGGGTTTTTGAGAAATCTTGTATCATCAAGTTGACGAGACGTTGGAACGTCGCGGGTGAGTTACAGAGGCCAAAAGGTAATCGTACGAACTCCAGATGCTTTGAAGATGTTGTAAAAGCAGTATATTCTCTTGATTTTTCATCCATGGGTAAGTTGTAGTATCCTTTGGTCATGTCTAGAAGACTAAAATAGGTACTGCCTTTTAAATTATAAATACAGTCGTTCACAGCGGGTAATGGAAAACTGTCCTTAACTGTCCTCTGATTGAGGGCTCTATAATCAATACATACCCTTACTTTGCCATTCTTCTTGATAATAGGTACAATAGGACTGCTCCATGGACTCTTTGATGGTTGTATAATTCCTTGTTGTTCTAATGTTTTTAATTCTTCGTCCATAAGCTCTTGCACCTTCGGATTAAACCGCCTTACTTTTTGACGAATGGGCTCATAATCATTCAATTTAATTTTGTGTTTCATTTTAGTTGTATAACCCACGTCATTATCGTCTTTACTAATGATATCTTTAAAATTTTCTAACGTTTTACAAACAATATCTTTTTGTTCTGAATTAAGGTCGGTTTGGTTCAATGTAAATCTTTCCTCCCAACTCAAGTGCTGATTTTCTTGTTCTTTCTCCACTTCTTGTTGTTCGTATATTTCTTTTAAAGTTTTTCCATCTTTTACTAATTCTATAGTTGTTACCACTAAATCTTTTGTATCAATCTTATAAGTTTCATCTCCCAAATTTATAACATTAATATAGGCTCTTTTCCCATTATTTACAGTATTTGAAATAAACAATCCATTCTTTCTAAAATTATCCAATCCTGCTATTTCAGTACTATATAATTTGGGTTCTTTAAAATTATTTGGCCACTTTAGTTCTATTTTATGTATGTATCCAGCCTTTATATGAGCATTCTTTCTTAATTTTAACTTGATGTTACTTATTGGGGCTGAATTATATCTAAAATTACATACAACAATTTCTTTCCCATTATCAGGCCTACATATTAATCTATTATTTTCAAAGTCAATTTCTAAAAAGTATTTTTTCAAAAAATCGATTCCAAGAATCATTTCATGTGTTATTTTTCGACTAATGATGAAACTTTCATGTTTTATTTGATATTTTCCTATTTTGAATGATAAATTCATCTCTCCTTCTGTTCCTTCTATATCTCCGTGTACTCCAATCAATTTAATATTTGTATCTTTGATTTCTTCATTTAATAATTGAGCGACATCATAACTAATTACATTGAGTTGGGCACCTGTATCTATTAAAGCTCTTATAATGGCTCCTTTTACATTTATATCCAAGTATAATCTTTGATCTGTATCTTTAGGTGCAAGGCTTTGTCCTACTCCCTTAATTCCACCCTGCTCGGTTAAGGGGTTCTTTAGTTTTCCGGCTGCTTCCTGAATACATTCTTAAATTCCTCACAGTTCTTCATCAAATGGTTTTCTCCACAATAAGGGCATTCATATCTTTGAGCTTGTTCCCTCTTTTCTGGTGGTGCTCTTCTTGTATTTTGCTCATTTTGTGCAGTACTTGTTGGTCGTTGTTCCTGTTTTTCAGGTCTTTCTAATCTATTGCCTTGTTCTCGGTTTCTTTCTTGAGCTATTCTTTTACGACAATCCTTAATCATATGACCTGGCTTACCACAACAGAAACAACTTTTGTTTTTCTTGTAGCATTCCGATTCTAGATGCCCTTCTTTTTCACAAAAATTACATTTTTTATCTGTCTTTTTATCAGTTACTGCTACTTGAACCTTTTCTCTCTCAGGTTTTCTTTCTGTGGTGTTGTCTTTTCTTTCTTCTTTCTTATCAGGCTGATTACTACTAAAGCACATCTCTACATTGTCGGCTATCTCGATTATCCTATCTATACTAATTCTTGGTTCCGATAATGCAGCAAATTTTACTTTCCCAGCTGATTCTCCGCTAAGTCCTTCTAGTATTTTTATTTTCTTCATTTCATTAAATAACTCTTGTCGTGTATCTATCCCAGCTGCTTCTGCCAGTCGATCTAATCTCATAGAAAAATTCATTATAGTTTCATTTTTCTCTCTTTTTGCACTCCAATATTTTTCTGCTATTTTATCCTTATTTCGAGAAGCCTGATAAACAATTTTTCTGAGTTTTTCTTTAACCAAATAGTAAGGAATTCTTCCGCCATCGATGTTATTAAAAGAATCCAGTAAACTTCCTTCTAAATATTTACCCAGGACGCGACTCCATGTATTTACTACTTCCGGATAGGTATTATCGCAGTATGTTTCGAAATCTTGTAAAAATCTTTCAAAATCATGTCCCTCTTCTAGTGAATATTTCAAGGGTGGTGGGACTAGCCTTCTTCGATAATAGTAGTGACTATCCATCATGTGTTCAGGTGGTGGTGTATATTGTCGTCCTGGTGTATAATGCTGACTTGTTCCAGCTCTACTTGAATACTGGCGACTATTCATTCCTCTTTCCTGGTTCTTGTCTTTGTTGTTGCTCTGGTGTTGATGTCATATGTGGTTGTAACTGTTCATTCATTTCAGGCCTCTCTTCAGGGATATCCACTCTAAAATCCATCTTGTTTAACTAATTCTGTTTCAATGATCTTTTTAAATTCTTATTAAACCTTTATTCTTAGCACCAGGTATGTTAGGTGGCTAAATCCTGGTCTAAACGGCACCAAAAAGTTATGTCGTAGTTATCAATTCTATTTATGTTATAATAAGGACCAACTACAACAAATATTTCAGAAATTGCGTTGTGTTTCCATTACTATTATTCAAGGTTTCTAATGATTTATTATCTTTTCAGATTAAAGGTCGTTCATCTACTTGATGTGAACTATGTTGATATTAGAGAATGAATTTCTGACTTATTATTTATTATTATATAATAAACAATCGTTTTGTTATGTTATATTCTTTATAACCTTATTTTAATTAATAAAAGAGGGTTTTATTTTCCTAATTTCCTACTTACTATAAACTTATACCTTCCGATATTATCATATAGTATTCACCAACACTTATGTAGTTCGATACTATAATAATGTTTATTAAACTGTTGTTTAATGTTTCGAATTGATGTTATGTCAAGATTAACCGTGCGAAATTGTTTCAAGTTAAGTGTGAATATAGTAAAATATTTATTAAAATATTTTCTAAGTCTTTAGTGGATGCTATAATACCAGTAAACTGTGAAAATTAACTCGGAGTTTTCATCAAGTTGTATTAAAAATATTTATTAAAATATTTTCTAAGTCCTGAGCGAATGTTATAATAACAGTAAACGGTGAAAATTATCTCAGAGTTTTCATCAAGTTGTATTAAAATATTTATTAAAATATTTTCTAAGTCCTGAGCGAATGCTATAATAACAGTAAACGATGAAAATTATCTCAGAGTTTTAATCAAGTTGTATTAAAAATATTTATTAAAATATTTTCTAAGTCTTGTTTCGTTTTAATACAATAGCAAACTGTTTAAAATATTTCAAAGTTGTTTTTAATTTATATCAATAATATTTATTAAAAGATTTTCTAAGTTCTGTTTCGTTTTAATACAATAGCAAACTGTTTAAAATATTTCAAAGTTGTTTTTAATTTATATCAATAATATTTATTAAAAGATTTTCTAAGTTCTATTCAGTTTTAATTTGAATTATTCTAAGTTAAAGGATTATTAAATATTACTAATTTAGGTCAATTGGCGATGACAATTTAATAAATCACTCGTTATCTTACAAATAATCTACCTTACAATATAAAGTATATTTTAACTTCTCTTAATCGAATAAAATTCGTTATCTATAACTAACCATAAAGTTTACACAGGTCCAAAACAAAACCAAAAATCTTTAACTTAATTATGGTATAATCTAATGCAAAGCATATACTTCAAAAAGGAACAATTTAAACCAAAATGGTTTACTTAAACAAAACAAAAGTTTATAAAAGTATAAAGCAATTAATCTGGTTTACTTTAAATATATTTACAGTTACTATATAAAATGAATATCCTCTGACATTAATTATTCTTTCAACAATTTGTACAAATATCTTAATTAAACTCGTATTTCTTGAGTTTTAAATCAAAAATAAACACACGGTAAATATGCCCAAGTATATCAATTGGTCCTCGAAAGAGGTCTGTATATTCTAATATTCAACCTAATATCAAATACTCGAAAGAGTTCTGTAAGGTTTAACATAAGTTACCTTTAACCTTAATTCCTCGAAAGAGGTCTGTATATTTAACACTCTAATATCAAATACTCGAAAGAGTTCTGTAAATTTTCTAAAATAAGTTACCTTTAACCTTAATTCCTCGAAAGAGGTCTGTATATTTAACACTCTAATATCAAATACTCGAAAGAGTTCTGTAAATTTTCTAAAATAAGTTACCTTTAACCTTAATTCCTCGAAAGAGGTCTGTGAATAAATCAACTCTTATTCGTAAAATATCAGTAATCTTAAGAATATTATCACCTTTATCAATATAAAATATTACTATATAAAATTCGTTTACGGAGCAAAGAACTTTTCGATTTCAGAACCAAAATCAGAATGACTACTTCTTTCAAAATTTTCAAATTATGAATTCTGACAACTATCATAGGTTGTCATTTTTTTAAGATCAACCAATCAGGAAGTTTTATTTTTAGCGAGTTGTCAAAATTCAGGTTCTCTTTCTTTTTTCTTTTCTCTTCTTTTTCTTTTCTGGCAACTTGGTAACGGACTCTGTTTGTTGTTTTATTTTCGAAATCTTAAGCGCCATCTTGATTTGAACTTCGTATAATTTTCTTAATCCTTATGTTTATTAATTCCTTTATTTATTCTCATCTTTTTCATGTTATTTTCTTAATTCACGAAGAAATACATATTATGCTTAACTTGCCTTTCTCTTGATTTTTTCAAATTTCATAATTTTCTGAGAGTTTAAATTTGTAGCCCTAACTTTGCGTTCATGCTAGACCTGATTTACTTATTGTTTCTGTTACTTTTTCTTCGTTTCTTTCATGTCTAATTTTTTCTTTCTCTTCTTATCGATTTACTTATCTTTTATTATATTTCTTTTTCTTTCTTATTAAATACTTCACTTAACATATATTGCTCATTTCTTAAGTTATCATAAAAACCAACACCACAATACCTATCACCATAATTTTAAAACGATTTTTCTTCAGGAGGGCCTACTACACTATGACTAAGCCTAACGGCAGTTTTTGTAGTGGGTGATGGTTCATTGAATATTGCATGTGTAATGGGGTTTAGTTTTTCTTTTATCTATGCATGACTATGCATGAATGAACTGATAACTGGGATGGGATAGACCTAGTCTTTCGTGCATGTATTAGTATTGTTATTATTATTTGTTTGGACTGGGACAGTCTCGATAGGCCCTTGTGGCTTCTAACTGTCTCTATTTTCCTATGTTCCTATGAAAAAAATCAACTGGGGTAATACTAACCACTTGCCCAGGGTAACTAACCATTTGATGTTATTTAAAAATGGATACTCTGTAGTGCTTTTTATAAATATAAATGGGTAATATTATTATAGAATTTCTAAAACAAAATAGTCTATAATAATAGACTATCTAAAACAAAATTTTTAAGAAAAAACATTTTGACTGCAACATTAAAAAAAAAAATTAAAGACATATATTGGAGCAAATTTTATGCAAAAGTTTCAGCACATTCCATTTGTCAAAATGACTTGATAATTAACCTGCATATTGTTAAATCATCGATATTCATTTTTTTTATAACAATTTTTTATGTCAGCTACTCAAAAATTTGTATGCCTATGAATATTCATAATCAGAAAAATCAAAATTTTTCTTTCATCCAAAATTCATAAAATTTTCAGGAAGGTCTATAGTTGGGCGAGCACATTTAATCCTTTTATTTTTATATAATAAAAATATATATTTATTTTGATTAATTTTTTTTATACCAAACAATTCTGTTGCTATGCATGGAATTTTTTTTTTTTTTAAATTGCACAAATTAGGTTATAAAAATATTTTATAAATAAAAAATATGTAACCAAAAATTGCATAAATATGTGAAGGATATATAAAAATACTAGGGATAAAATTAAATATAGTATCAGTATTTTGTAGTACAGGTATGGTACTGGCACTCAGTATTAGATATATCCTGAAAATATCGTTAAAAAAAAAAAACAAAAAAAGGTATGGCAAATTTAAAATTTTTAGTAACATAATTGTGAGAAATTTTTAATATCCATGGTTTTGATATTTGTGGTATATATATATATATATATATATATATATATATATATATATATATATATATATATATATATATATATATATGGTAAAGGTGGATTTGTTTCTGATTTCGATTGTTAAAAAATATCGAAAATCGAAAATATCGGAGAAGCCTATCGTAAACAAGAGAGTTGCCAGAGGTACAATTACTGACATACACACAATTATTATTACTTACTTTTCTAGCAGAACCTAATTCGACTTATCATAACCTGAACTACCGAAGTTGCCGTAAAAGAGGCCTAACCTACACAAGAAGTTGCCGTAAAAGAGGCCTAACCTACACAAGAACCACATAACACAATGTAAATATAAACACAAACTAGAATTCTTTATAAAATATCGACATAAAAAATATATATATATATATATATATATATATATATATATATATATATATATATATATATATATATATATATATATATATATATATATATATATGTATATGTGTGTGTTGTTGGGATAAACCATGATTAAAATTTCCATGTATTCTACTAATAAGACTAGATTACAAGGTAAATCTTAAATATAAAAGTACTATAAATTTACATAATAAAGGATATGCTATACAGGTTAATATGGGTATGATAAATGTGCTTTTAAATATTCAAATTCTACTGTAAATTCACATAATAGGCCTTTGGCCCAAAA
>SEYY01000415.1:21417-71417 GCA_009176605.1 Armadillidium nasatum
TTTCCCAGTTTCCTCGTAATACAAAATTCCATCTATTTCATGTACATTTTTCAAATATCTTATATATCTCTTTAAATAATTTTTCTCTTTGAGTCTTTGAGTTTGTTCTTGAACTGTATTATTTTCTTGTAAAATCTGTCTTAACTCTTGTAAACATTTATCTTCAATTTGTCCTTTTTTAATTTCTTCTACTAGTTGTTCCTCATTTCTTCGTATATTTTAATGTAGATCTTCTACTTGGCAATTCTTCGGTTTCCTCTGGTTCTGATCCCACCGTAGACTCAATCGTTATATCATGAGAATTCAAGCTTTCTGAATCAACTATGTCTTCCTCAGTATTTCCTTCACTCTCTTCCTCATCTTCAATCTCGAATAAGACGATCTCTTTCAGAATTTCCGCCTCTTCAAAATCTGAGACAAACAAATTTATTTCGTCAACACAGCTTGTTACTCTTTCTTCAGATGTATTCTTCTCCAATAAATTAAAATGAACGCCGTGTATACTTAAGAGATGACATATCCTAGTACCTTTATCATTATATGACACCCATTGGTCTTTAGCATGATATATTTTAACTTGGATGTCGTATATACGGGCACAAGCTTCCACAATCTCAGAGCTGACCATAGTACCTGAGATATTCATTCGGTTCAGATTCTGTCTAGTTTGTTTAGTGTCCATTAACCCATAGGTTTTCAAATTATTTCTCACTTCATTGAACCGCACGCTCACGGAGAATCTTGTGAGCTTTTTCATCATTAAATAAGAATATGGCTATTGCCACGAACAGGGCGTTTCCGCTGCCTTTAATTTCTTTTTCTTTAAATCCTACCGGTACTATATCTTCTTCAATTTCTATTTCCTCTGTATTTTCTGGAACGCATCGAGAGAGGAAATCGCTGATGTGATTAAATTTCCCGGGTAGGTATTTGATCTCAAAATCGTATTCAGCTAAATCTGTTAAGGTTCGGGCAATTCTTGCATTTACTCCAGCCATATTATGCAAGATAATGTTAAGGGTTGGATGATCAGACCAGATGACAAACCTTCGGCACATTAAAAATGTGCGAAACACTTTTACACCCCATCTTAATGCGGCCTAATTCTTTCTCTAAGGTACTATAATTTCTCTGTGCGGACTTCCAAAACACATTGAGGCATATGCTATAACTTTTAATTCTCCATTCTTGTTGTTGTTTTAAACAAGCTCCTGCACCTGTCCCAGATGCATCAACAAACAGTTCCAATGGTTTTTTACTCTCATAGTCCGGGAAGGCTAAAATTGGTGGTTCTACCAAAGCTTGTTTTCAATCTTTCAAAGCTTTCTTGACACTCCAGAGTCCATTTTATACTCTTTCCTGTTGTTAACTGAGAGAGAGGCTTCATGAGTTTAGCAGCCTCTGGAATATGTCTTCTATAGTAATTCACACTACCCAAGAAACTCTGAACTTGCTTTATGGTTTTGGGCACTGGAGCTTTTTGTATGGCCTCTATATTTTCGGATAATGGTAATATTCCTTCTTCGCTAACTTCCTGGCCTAAAAATTTTACTTTTCTTCTGAAGATATTACATTTTTCCAGGTTTTATTTTTAAATTAAACTCACGCAGTTTCTCTAAAACTTGACTTAGATTATTCAAATGTTCTTCAAAATTTCTTCCCTAAGATCAAAATATCGTCCAAGTAGGCCATTACTTGGGTTTTTGAGAAATCTTGGATCATCAAGTTGATGAGACGTTGGAAAGTCGCTGGAGTTACAGAGACCAAATGGCAATCGTACGAACTCCAGATGCTTGAAGATGTTGTAAAAGCAGTATATTCTCTTGATTTTTCATCCATGGGTAAGTTGTAGTATCCTTTGGTCATGTCTAGAAGACTAAAATAGGTACTGCCTTTTAAATTATAAATACAGTCGTTCACAGCGGGTAGTGGAAAACTGTCCTTAACTGTCCTCTGATTGAGGGCTCTATAATCAATACATACCCTTACTTTGCCATTCTTCTTGATAATAGGTACAATAGGACTGCTCCATGGACTCTTTGATGGTTGTATAATTCCTTGTTGTTCTAATGTTTTTAATTCTTCGTCCATAAGCTCTTGCACCTTCGGATTAAACCGCCTTACTTTTTGACGAATGGGCTCATAATCATTCAATTTAATTTTGTGTTTCATTTTAGTTGTATAACCCACGTCATTATCGTCTTTACTAATGATATCTTTAAAATTTTCTAACGTTTTACATACAATATCTTTTTGTTCTGAATTAAGGTCGGTTTGGTTCAATGTAAATCTTTCCTCCCAACTCAAGTGCTGATTTTCTTGTTCTTTCTCCACTTCTTGTTGTTCGTATATTTCTTTTAAAGTTTTTCCGTCTTTTACTAATTCTATAGTTGTTACCACTAAATCTTTTGTATCAATCTTATAAGTTTCATCTCCCAAATTTATAACATTAATATAGGCTCTTTTCCCATTATTTACAGTATTTGAAATAAACAATCCATTCTTTCTAAAATTATCCAATCCTGCTATTTCAGTACTATATAATTTGGGTTCTTTAAAATTATTTGGCCACATTAGTTCTATTTTATGTATGTATCCAGCCTTTATATGAGCATTCTTTCTTAATTTTAACTTGATGTTACTTATTGGGGCTGAATTATATCTAAAATTACATACAACAATTTCTTTCCCATTATCAGGCCTACATATTAATCTATTATTTTCAAAGTCAATTTCTAAAAAGTATTTTTTCAAAAAATCGATTCCAAGAATCATTTCATGTGTTATTTTTCGACTAATGATGAAACTTTCATGTTTTATTTGATATTTTCCTATTTTGAATGATAAATTCATCTCCTCCTTCTGTTCCTTCTATATCTCCGTGTACTCCAATCAATTTAATATTTGTATCTTTGATTTCTTCATTTAATAATTGAGCAACATCATAACTAATTACATTGAGTTGGGCACCTGTATCTATTAAAGCTCTTATAATGGCTCCTTTTACATTTATATCCAAGTATAATCTTTGATCTGTATCTTTAGGTGCAAGGCTTTGTCCTACTCCCTTAATTCCACCCTGCTCGGTTAAGGGGTTCTTTAGTTTTCCGGCTGCTTCCTGAATACATTCTTAAATTCCTCACAGTTCTTCATCAAATGGTTTTCTCCACAATAAGGGCATTCATATCTTTGAGCTTGTTCCCTCTTTTCTGGTGGTGCTCTTCTTGTATTTTGCTCATTTTGTGCAGCACTTGTTGGTCGTTGTTCCTGTTTTTCGGGTCTTTCTGATCTATTGCCTTGTTCTCGGTTTCTTTCTTGAGCTATTCTTTTACGACAATCCTTAATCATATGACCTGGCTTACCACAACAGAAACAACTTTTGTTTTTCTTGTAGCATTCCGATTCTAGATGCCCTTCTTTTTCACAAAAATTACATTTTTTATCTGTCCTTTTTATCAGTTACTGCTACTTGTACCTTTTCTCTCTCAGGTTTTCTTTCTGTGGTGCTGTCTTTTCTTTCTTCTTTCTTATCAGGCTGATTACTACTAAAGCACATCTCTACATTGTCGGCTATCTCGATTATCCTATCTATACTAATTCTTGGTTCCGACAATGCAGCAAATTTTACTTTCCCAGCTGATTCTCCGCTAAGTCCTTCTAGTATTTTTATTTTCTTCATTTCATTAAATAACTCTTGTCGTGTATCTATCCCAGCTGCTTCTGCCAGTCGATCTAATCTCATAGAAAAATTCATTATAGTTTCGTTTTTCTCTCTTTTTGCACTCCAATATTTTTCTGCTATTTTATCCTTATTTCGAGAAGCCTGATAAACAATTTTTCTGAGTTTTTCTTTAACCAAATAGTAAGGAATTCTTCCGCCATCGATGTTATTAAAAGAATCCAGTAAACTTCCTTCTAAATATTTACCCAGGACGCGACTCCATGTATTTACTACTTCCGGATAGGTATTATCGCAGTATGTTTCGAAATCTTGTAAAAATCTTTCAAAATCATGTCCCTCTTCTAGTGAATATTTCAAGGGTGGTGGGACTAGCCTTCTTCGATAATAGTAGTGACTATCCATCATGTGTTCAGGTGGTGGTGTATATTGTCGTCCTGGTGTATAATGCTGACTTGTTCCAGCTCTACTTGAATACTGGCGACTATTCATTCCTCTTTCCGGTTCTTGTCTTTGTTGTTGCTCTGGTGTTGATGTCATATGTGGTTGTAACTGTTCATTCATTTCAGGCCTCTCTTCAGGGATATCCACTCTAAAATCCATCTTGTTTATCTAATTCTGTTCAATGATCTTTTTAAATTCTTATTAAACTTTTATTCTTAGCACCAGGTATGTTAGGTGGCTAAATCCTGGTCTAAACGGCACCAAAAAGTTATGTCGTAGTTATCAATTCTATTTATGTTATAATAAGGACCAACTACAACAAATATTTCAGAAATTGCGTTGTGTTTCCATTACTATTATTCAAGGTTTCTAATGATTTATTATCTTTTCAGATTAAAGGTCGTTCATCTACTTGATGTGAACTATGTTGATATTAGAGAATGAATTTCTGACTTATTATTTATTATTATATAATAAACAATCGTTTTGTTATGTTATATTCTTTATAACCTTATTTTAATTAATAAAAGAGGGTTTTATTTTCCTACTTACTATAAACTTATACCTTCCGATATTATCATATAGCATTCACCAACACTTATGTAGTTCGATACTATAATAATGTTTATTAAACTGTTGTTTAATGTTTCGAATTGATGTTATGTCAAGATTAACCGTGCGAAATTGTTTCAAGTTAAGTGTGAATATAGTAAAATATTTATTAAAATATTTTCTAAGTCTTTAGTGGATGCTATAATACCAGTAAACTGTGAAAATTAACTCGGAGTTTTCATCAAGTTGTATTAAAAATATTTATTAAAATATTTTCTAAGTCCTGAGCGAATGTTATAATAACAGTAAACGGTGAAAATTATCTCAGAGTTTTCATCAAGTTGTATTAAAAATATTTATTAAAAATATTTCTAAGTCCTGAACGAATGCTATAATAACAGTAAATGATGAAAATTATCTCAGAGTTTTAATCAAGTTGTATTAAAAATATTTATTAAAATATTTTCTAAGTCTTGTTTCGTTTTAATACAATAGCAAACTGTTTAAAATATTTCAAAGTTGTTTTTAATTTATATCAATAATATTTATTAAAAGATTTTCTAAGTTCTGTTTCGTTTTAATACAATAGCAAACTGTTTAAAATATTTCAAAGTTGTTTTTAATTTATATCAATAATATTTATTAAAAGATTTTCTAAGTTCTGTTTCGTTTTAATACAATAGTAAACTGTTTAAAATATTTCAAAGTTGTTTTTAATTTATATCAATAATATTTATTAAAATATTTTCTAAGTTCTGTTTCGTTTTAGAATAAGATTAAACCACTTAAAATAGTTCAGAGTTGTTTTTAATTTGAATCAACAATATTTATTAAAATATTTCTAAGTTCTATTCAGTTTTAATACTAAGTTAAAGGATTATTAAATATTACTAATTTAGGTCAATTGGCGATGACAATTTAATAAATCACTCGTTATCTTACAAATAATCTACCTACAATATAAAGTATATTTTAACTTCTCTTAATCGAATAAAATTCGTTATCTATAACTAACCATAAAGTTTACACAGGTCCAAAACAAAACCAAAAATCTTTAACTTAATTATGGTATAATCTAATGCAAAGCATATACTTCAAAAAGGAACAATTTAAACCAAAATGGTTTACTTAAACAAAAACAAAAGTTTATAAAAGTATAAAGCAATTAATCTGGTTTACTTTAAATATATTTACAGTTACTATATAAAATGAATATCCTCTGACATTAATTATTCTTTCAACAATTTGTACAAATATCTTAATTAAACTCGTATTTCTTGAGTTTTAAATCAAAAATAAACACACGGTAAATATGCCCAAGTATATCAATTGGTCCTCGAAAGAGGTCTGTATATTCTAATATTCAACCTAATATCAAATACTCGAAAGAGTTCTGTAAGGTTTAACATAAGTTACCTTTAACCTTAATTCCTCGAAAGAGGTCTGTATATTTAACACTCTAATATCAAATACTCGAAAGAGTTCTGTAAATTTTCTAAAATAAGTTACCTTTAACCTTAATTCCTCGAAAGAGGTCTGTATATTTAACACTCTAATATCAAATACTCGAAAGAGTTCTGTGAATTTTCTAAAATAAGTTACCTTTAACCTTAATTCCTCGAAAGAGGTCTGTGAATAAATCAACTCTTATTCGTAAAATATCAGTAATCTTAAGAATATTATCACCTTTATCAATATAAAATATTACTATATAAAATTCGTTTACGGAGCAAAGAACTTTTCGATTTCAGAACCAAAATCAGAATGACTACTTCTTTCAAAATTTTCAAATTATGAATTCTGACAACTATCATAGGTTGTCATTTTTTTAAGATCAACCAATCAGGAAGTTTTATTTTTAGCGAGTTGTCAAAATTCAGGTTCTCTTTCTTTTTTCTTTCTCTTTTTCTTTTTCTGGCAACTTGGTAACGGACTCTGTTTGTTGTTTTATTTTCGAAATCTTAAGCGCCATCTTGATTTGAACTTCGTATAATTTTCTTAATCCTTATGTTTATTAATTCCTTTATTTATTCTCATCTTTTTCATGTTATTTTCTTAATTCACGAAGAAATACATATTATGCTTAACTTGCCTTTCTCTCTTGATTTTTTCAAATTTCATAATTTTCTGAGAGTTTAAATTTGTAGCCCTAACTTTGCGTTCATGCTAGACCTGATTTACTTATTGTTTCTGTTACTTTTTCTTCGTTTCTTTCATGTCTAATTTTTTCTTTCTCTTTCTTATCGATTTACTTATTTTTATTATATTTCTTTTTCTTTCTTATTAAATACTTCACTTAACATATATTGCTCATTTCTTAAGTTATCATAAAAACCAACACCACAATACCTATCACCATAATTTTAAAACGATTTTTCTTCAGGAGGCCTACTACATCGGTAGTAGTATCGGCATATTTTCCGATACCGGTATCGGTATCGGTAATTTTTTAGGTATCGGAATCGGTAAAATTTTTGGTATCGCTCCATCCCTAATATATATATATATATATATATATATATATATATATATATATATATATATATATATATATATATATATATATATATATATATTAGGGATGGGCCAAATATCCAGTTATTCACTTTTTTTCAGTATCTGGATGGGTAGCTGGATACTAAAATAAAGGTTGGATAACAGTATCCAGCCCATCCCTAATTTTTTAATACTTTGGAAAATTTTATAATTAAGAATTATATTTCTACCAGATAACCTGCCAGACCTGAAAAAATGCTGTATAACTGGATATCCAGCCCATCCCTAATATATATAAAATCATTTATTTATTTTTATTAAAAAAAAACTGCACAAAAATATTGAAATTTTAATAATATTATTAATAAAAATATTATTAAAATATTAAAGTATTATAATATAATATATATATAATATATATATATATATATATATATATATATATATATATATATATATATATATATATATAATATATATATATTATATATATATATAAAATGCCCGCATCATTATTATGAAAGTTCAAATGATTTGTTCTTTGAGCTATATAATTATGCATGAGAATTTTTGAATGCCAGCTTGAAAGAGATTAATTGGAGTGTAGGGGAAATTGTTCAGCTCTGATATTGAAAGTGTTAGGGATATCATATTAAATATTAATTTCATTAGCAATATCAACCTTTTGTTTCTTCAAATGTGTTCTGTCAACTGCATTGGCACTCAACATTCACAGATTTTTTGATATTTTAAATCTGCAAATATTATTTGAACATGCTCTTCCAAAAATTGCAAGCATTGAAGCAATTTTAGACTGTTTAATTAGTCAATTTCCCCAAAGAATTATGTCATCAATGTGAGCATGATGGTGGTCAGTGATCATTGTAATGGAGCAGCCACTTCTCAGAGCATCATGATTCGACATTGGAAAGAGTTGCTTCACAGACCTATCAATGAACATTGCTAACACCCATAGTGTCTGTTCCATACACCTCAAGCAAACTACCAATTTCTGCTGCATTCTGTACACATTTGACATGCACAAATTCAATCACTGCACAACAGCACAACAAGTGAATCAAATAACTATACTGTTTGCGTGTCGAATCTATCCTACAAGCTTCATTCATTCAAGCACAGATCTGAACATGTTTTATACCTGTTTCCATTGCTTAGCAATACATCAACAGGTGTTATTTTTCCTCCCTCATATATATATATATATATATATATATATATATATATATATATATATATATATATATATATATATATATATATATATATATATATATATATATATATTAATCATAATTAAATTTTCAGCAATTGGCTTTGAAGACGATGAAACTGCAAGTGTTGTTAGTGACGCAACAGACTCGACAGTTCAGCAGAGTGATGGTACGTAGACTCCAATTTTACAAAATAGGTTAAAGAATAACTATATTTTATTGTTTGGGATAACTATAGGGTAGTGGATAATCTTGTATGTGCATAATGGAGACTCGAGTGAGTGAATCTTTTTATATATCAATAGCCAGTTTTTAAATCCCCATACGATTTTGAAGGTTCTGTAGAACAGGGTGTAGGTGACATACTAAAGTGAGGTCTTTTAATAACGAGTACATACTAAATCAGCCCTCCTATATTTTTTTCTTGATTTTCACATACCTTTACATATATATATATATATATATATATATATATATATATATATATATATATATATATATATATATATATATATATATATATATATATATATATATATATATATATATATATATATATATATATATATATATATATATATATATATATATATATATATATATATATATATATATATATATATACACTGACTGGGGCTGGGTTCTGGCGGGGTTGCTTAAAATTTGTAAAGAGGTCAAAAGCACTGAAATTTTAGGTTAAGAAAATTAAATATAAATTTAATTGGTTTACTTAATTATAAGGAAGGAGTAGAATAGCCAACATTCACTTAGATTAATGATTATATGCATTTTCTCAAAAAAAAAAAAAAAAAAAAAAATCAGAAAATTACAGATTTTGTATAAAAGTTTGAAAAAAGTACAAAAAATTTTGAATTTTTTTTCTGATTCACAATAGTGATTTAAAAATCAACAGGTTTTCCTAAGGTAAAGTTTGATGAAAAAATTTAAAATATAAAATCAATATAACCTGTATTTATATATTATCATTGTTATTTTATTGCCACCAGTTTTGGGTTGAGATTTACATTGAATGTATCATTAGAAAGCCAGATAACTACAATTTGGTGCTTGAGAATGATTTGTGGCTTAAAATTTATATAATCACGGTTTCTGTGTCTTAAAAGGTACATTATTTTTTGCAAGAAAAAAATTATGAATTAAAAAAAAGTTTTATTTTATACTGATGTGCTACATATGCAAAATTTTTGCCAGTTGTCAATTATTTATCAATGATCATACACTATAATGTAAGCATCAAATATTTTTGGGTAATGTTCCCCCCTTCACCTTCTTTACATTTTTTTAAATGGAATATTTATTCATAGTGCATTGGCTTTTATTTTTAACATCTATCCGAGACAAATATTGGCTTTGCCAGATAATGGTTTATTAGAAAGATTGTCTATTCTGAATCATTGACAAATGATTTTGAAAATCACAGTTTGGCATCAAATTTATTTGTAAATTTGCATTATTTTATTTTCTAATGAATTAGACCATCTCTTTCAAATCAATAACTTTCAATGTCGCTCAACATTGTGACATATGAATGAGCTGTAAAGGTTTCGTTCAACATTGCTCAAATCAAAGTCTGTTGGCCCTGAGTTGTTGGATGTTGTTGATCATAAGAATTTGTTAATTAGCTTGTGACTTGGCATTGCTTTGAGGTTTAATTCTGGTAGATGAAATCGCCTTAAATGAATATTTTCTTGCAGTCCAGAAGAATCTTCATTATTATCACTGTCAACAAATCAGCCTTTTAAAAGAATTTCAGTACTTTCTATTTAGAAATTGTTGCTGTTTTTGTAGGGATTTAAATATATAGCTTTTTTTTTTTTTTTTTTTTTTTTTTTTTTTTTTTTTTTTTTTTTATTATTGCATTTTTTGGGAGTAGGTCAACTTTTAGTTTACCTTTTTTTGGCTTTTCTGGTGGTGGTGGTGGGGGGGGGGGTGTTTCTACTCTGGCTTGAAAAGTGAACTTAAAATTTTTTAATTTGTTTATTTTATTTAAATATTTGCAAATTTATTATTTCCTGCTGGATGTCAGTGTTAAAAATCTATATATATATATATATATATATATATATATATATATATATATATATATATATATATATATATATATATATATATATATATATATATATATATATATATATATATAAACAGAGGAAAATGGTGTATGTGAAGATGAAGCTTATGAAACAAAAGTTAAAGAAGCAATGGATCTTGCTACTGAAAAATCTGTCCAGACACGAACTAACGCTCTTATTTCTCTCAAAATTGCACTTCAGAAAAGGTATTTTTATTTAGTTCATGGAAATAAATTTATTCTGTAGTTTACCAATGTTTATGGTATAAAGGCATTTATTTTTTATGTATTCATTCATCTTTCTGCAGAGATTTTCTTTTGGTGGATTTCTTATCCTCAGTAATTAATTGCTTTTAGAATTCGCAACAGGTTAATTGAAGTTTGATAATCTGTTTCATCTTTTCTTTGAAAGGTTTTTCATAGGAAAAGAGGAATGCACATTTTCTTAAGTTTTAAAAATTGTATTAACTAATTTAATAATGGCTAAAAGTTGCCTTATTGAGTGTCGTATTAGGTAGCTCTCAGGTGCGATGGCTTATTTCACTACATAATCTTTTTTATTTTGGTTTTCTCTTTGTTATGGTGTAGATTGAATAAAATTTTTCATGATAGGTAGATAAAATAATCCTCTTTAACGAGAAGTTAATTTGATAACAGTTATTTTATTCCTAATATTTATTTATTTTTGAAATGTGTGACAGAACAGTTTAAGCAGTTAAATTTATTGTTTAAACAGAATTCTCACAGCGTTTTTGTGTGAAAACCACCAAACTATGTCAGATTTAATTGAAAGGTCTTTGAAGAAGGGGCGTGGCATGGAACAAGTAGCAGCTGCCAAATTAGCCTCTGTTTTGGTTATTTCATTGATGGGGACTTCAGAAGCTGAACAAGTAAGTTATATGAAAGTTTAGCTCTAGTTTGGACTTTGTAATTCTTTATTAATTAAAAATTATAATGGCTAACCAACTTCTGTACTATACACGCCTGTCATCGTCCATCATTATGAATCTCATTCTAATGTTTAAAAATGGCTTAATTAATTTGCAAAAATTAATACAATGATTGTTTATTTATATTAATTTGCACAAATTATGATAATTTACGTATTTTCATTAAAACTAACATAACCTTTATTGAAAGTACTTAAAAAAACAAAAAAAACATTGAAAACTTCTGGTTACAGGGTCGCTTAATTATCTCGGCTACTGTTTACCCATCCACTAGAATATATAGTGAGTTTCAAAGTAATGTGAAATGCCTTTTTTACGTATAATGCAGAATTATAATTGAATAATATTCGTTTTCAAGATGTTTTAAAAATTGAACAACCAGTACAATAGAGCATAGTTCTAATCTAGATACAGACTGGTATATTCACCATAATTTTTGTATAATGAATCAATAATTATTAAATTGGTCTCCCACTCTTTATAATAGTATTTACCCAATTTATAAGGTACAATCACTAGTAGATATAGCATACTCGGTGAAACAAATACTTCCATTGTCATCCTTTGTCGTGATTTTAAATTTTGACCACTATTTTCCCAGTTTTCTTAGCTCGTGTATCGTTTCCTTTTTCCTATTTAATTCTTATATATATATATATATATATATATATATATATATATATATATATATATATATATATATATATATATATATATATATATATGAAAATTAAAATAATCAGTTGGTTTAAATCTTTTGTTTTATATCATGACAACTGATTATATAATAATTTAACTTGTTTGACCATCTTTAAAGTTGCCAAATAATATTGCTTTTTTCAGAATTTACTTAATTAAAATATAATTCCCCCCCCCTCCCCCACCTTAAGAATAAACCCCTAGGGAAGTGGTCTTATTCATTTTATATTTATATATATATATATATATATATATATATATATATATATATATATATATATATATATATATATATATATATATATATATATATATATATATATATATATATCTTCCTTCAGGTTTATGCTGTTCTTCATCCTATAATGGTCACAATAGTTCAGGATCCTACTGTGTCACCGCAAGCTCGCCAGGAGGCTGCATATTCTTTATCACTTGTCGCTTTTCTAGCTTGTCCAGAACCTTCTGACCTTCCTTCCACTCTTAACACACTTCATAATGTTTTCTGCGCTGCTCTTCCCAAGGTTTGTTGTCCTTTATATTTGATTGCTTATTTTAGGAAGGTTAAATTTTAAAAAAAATTAATGGGGGTAATAAAATAAAAAAAAAAAAAATATATATATATATATATATATATATATATATATATATATATTATATATATATATATATATATATATATATATATATATATATATATATATATATATATATATATATATATATATATATATATAGGCTAGCGTTGGTGATGTGTTAAAAACAATTTTAAAATTTTGGTGCTGGAGTGCTTGTTTTTAGCTACTTAACCACTTATAAGCTTTGTTGAGAAATTTCTTATTCAATCTTGTTTTCTGAACTTACTTTTTATTCTCTTTAGGGCAATGGAGAACTACCAAACCATTCTCAGTCACTTATGTCTCTTCACGCAGCTGCTCTTCAAGGCGTTTGTCTTCTTCTCACACTCCTTTCCCACACTACAGTTTACTCAATGGCTCCAAAGTAAATACAGTTTTGCTCATTATTATATATTTGAGTATAGTTCCAGTACTCAGGATTTCATTGTAAATTCTCGAGCTCTCTTAATTCATATTTATAGAATAATTTTTTATTTAAATATTCAAACCTTAATAGTTTGTCATTTGTTAATTAAAACTTTTTATTTAATTTTTTTTTTATTTTTTTTAGATTGGATGCCATATCATTAAGTTGATAATTATAGTTTTATTTAACGTAAATCCGGTTTCTTTGTTGCTGACATCGTTTACTTATTTTTTACATCTTAGAATGCTCGAAGAATTTATTCCTGTTCTGATGACGACTGACTTAGATCTTAAGATTATGGTTGGGGAGGCAATGGCTTTGATTTACGAGAGTGCTCGAGAACATTCAGAAGAATTCAGATGGAAGAAGCAAGGACTTCTGTTTGAAAAATTTAATGGTAATGAAATAAAATGTCACTAGGTTTAGTATTTAAAGAGCTTTAAATTTAAATATTAATTATAATAGTAATAGCACTATTATTATTATCATCTATTTCTTTATTTTATAAGATGGAATTTTCTCCATTTTTTAGTTTGATTTATATAATTCTCAGGTTTGGTAAATGAGTCACATAAGTACAAAGCAAAGAAAGATAAAAAGGTCCAGCGAGCAACTTTTAGGGAGATTATGCGAACCATAAAAGATGGAGAATCCATCTCTGAAACTGTTTCTGTAGGGCCCACACATCATCATCAGGAACTTACATTGGATACCTGGGCTCTACGTTTCCAGTATAATATGCTATGTCATGCCCTTGAACAAGGTCTAAATTCCCATATGACCAACAACCCAGCGGTAAGAGAGTTCCATGTTTCTTTTATAGCTTTTTGAAACTTAAATTAAGTCTGTGAATTCAAATTATAATTATGAGTAGAATTGAACTGGGAGTGCTTAAATCAGAAAAAATAACTAACTATTAAATTTTTCTTTTATGAACCATTTAATGATTTCTCTAACTCCGTTCATTAATCCATTTAAACTTCAATTTGAAAAATAGTGATTGGTCTGTTTTTCATTAGTTAGTAAATATTAAGATTTTTTTTTTATTACCTTTTGTAATGAAATTTATATTAATATACGAAGTGCTACCCAAAATATTGGAAACTTTGAATATACCGCCCAAACAAATTGGAGTTCGATCTTCCGCCACTAGGTGTTTCTTGGTATGTCTTTGAGCTTTTAGTCTGCCAACTGGCGTGATTGGTGCACGTTTTTCTTAGCTTCTGCTGTTTTAATTACACCGTGTTCTGTTTCTGCAAATTCCGAAATGGCTGATGTCAGGGAGCAAAGAATTTTTGCTTTAAGCTCAGTTAAACTGACAAATAAAATGATAAACATTCTGGTCGACCGTCGTCATGCACAACGTCGGATACGTTTGTTCCTCGTCTTCTGAACGTTGATCATCGGGTCTAAGGTGTGCACAGAGCTGCAGAGGAAAGTTCGAGATGACCCAAACTTTATATTCACTTATAACTGTCGATGATACATGTGTAACCGTTTGACACTGAAACGAAGCACCAATCTTTGCAGTGAAAATCTCCAAACTAACCACAGCTGAAAAAAGAGCTCCAAGTTCGCAGAAACATCGTCAATGTTGTTGTTGATTTTATTTTATTTTTGACATACGAGGAATTTGTTCCACCTTGTCAGACTGTCAACAGAATGTTTTATTGCGACGTTTTGAGACGTCTGAGGGAATGTGTTATGTGTAAATCTCCTGAGATGTAGAAGAAAAAGAACTGGTTGCTTAACCATGACAACGCACCTTCATACATCTTTCATTGTGAGGAACATTATAGCAAAAAAAAAAAAAAAAAACTTACCCAAAAAAAAAAAAAAAAAACTTACCTTACTCTCCTGACCTGCCCCCTTCTACTTCTACCTTTATCGTAATAAGAAACTGGTTAAAAGGGCGCTTTTTTAACACCTTTAATGAAATACAAGCATAGTTGCAACAGGTGTTAGAAACACGCTTCACACCAGAGGATTTCCAAACCTGGGAAAATCGTGGTAATCAAGCCCAAGGTGACGATTGAATTTAGGATATAAGGTAAGTTTTCTCTTTGTGAAGTGGAAATTCTCAGATATTTTGGGTATCACCTTATACATATTTACTTTTTCCAAAATTTCTAACGATTTATTAAGATGACTCAATATGAGGTAGTTCAGACATTAGGGAAGATTAATTTATTGAGACCCCAATCCCAGGGTTCGAATCTCGGCGGTATAGCAGACTTTAAGAGTTATATAATATATATATATATATATATATATATATATATATATATATATATATATATATATATATATATATATATATATATATATATATATATATATATATATATATATATATATATATATTATAAAATAAAGTATAGGGGGAGAACGTAACGCCGTTCGAAGCGATGAAAGTATTCCCCACTGGGTTTAACTGCGGGATGATAGGGTGGGCTAAACCATTCCGTTTCACTCCATTGCCCTTTGGTTCGTTTCTTTTCGCGTTTCACTACCTTTGGAGTGCCTGTGCTCCCACAATCTTCCCCTTCTTTCACACGTACCCAAAAAATTTACAAACCCTTGCACTTGCATTTAGAGATGTACCGATAGTATCGGCCATTTTTTTGGGTATCGGTATTGGTTAATATCGCCGACACGACCGATACTCCGATACTTTGAATTCGACTACTAAGTGATGTCTTTACCTTAAAGGAGTATATTATGTCATGTTTGAATAATAGCGTTTTTTTATATTTTGTCTTTTCTGCTGATTAATTGAGGTCTCTCTTTCATTATTTTTATTCTTTATATTGTAGCTAGTTAAAGAATCTTCTTGTAAATTGTAATCATGTTAAAACATAAAAGCGAGTAGCTAAACTTTGTTAATACTTACTGGAAAATGGAAATGGAATATTTTTTGAATAAACACAAACATAAAAAAGTTATTAGTATATTTAGTTATATTTGCATTTATTATCCCTAAAAGATAATATTTTTATTTATAAAATATACTTGGGCACAACCAAATATGAAATACATGACTAAGTATTGGTTGAACATTGAATGCAATCCTCAGTTGCCTAGCAGTACACAAATTTTCTATCTTATTACTGTGTATTTCTTATAATAATTAAAGTATCGGTATCGGCACCTAAAAAATAAGAGTATCGGTATCGGCCTCTTTACTGGTATCGGTACATCTCTACTTGCATTACCTATTAAAATAATTCAAAATGGTGAAACATAAGACTGCCTTGGAGTAGCTTGGAGGGGCAGCATCCAAATATAGCACCTCATCCACTCTTTCTCCCCATCACCATTTGGGAGTTGGTAGCCTCCAGTGATAGGTTTGGTGCCACCAAGACCATGCTGCCGACTTGCCCTGGTGCACGGTCTTCTTTTTTCATTAATTTCTGCACTTGGTCAAACACCACCACTCTTCTTCTAGACCACATCTCTTGTTCTTACTGAAACAGATGTCTGAGTGCACTGACGGCAAACCCTACTCTGTTTCCTCCTCCTATCTCTAAACTCGATTTTCAGCCAAAGGCTCAACGATGTTGTCTGTTCTCGTGTTTCTAATTTGGAGTTTTCTGAATTCTCTATGGCTTAAACTTTCTTGGAACTCTACAATTAAATTCATTTGTTTTGTCTATTTATCTTCTAACCCTACAGACTATCCAAAATCCCTCGATTATCTTAACTCCAAAATAGAACATTTTCTTCTTCTACTTTCTCCGAAATCATCATTTTAGGTGATTTCAATGTTCACCGCCAATGGCTTTTACCTAGTTCTCATTATCCAGCTGGTGAACTCGCCTACGACTTTTCTATACAGAACAACCTTGAGCAGTTGGTGCATCTCCCTACCTATATCCCTGACCACCTTGATGATCCCAACTTACTTGATCTTATCCAAACTTCTTATCCTTCTTCTTACGCTGTTAAACTCTTTCCTCCACTAGATTCATCATTCACTTTATCTCTGTATTTTGTCATGTCTCTTCAAGTCTTCCGCAAGAGTGGCTCCCTCCTCCTGCGAGGAGACGTTTCTGCCATTTCGGTGCCACTAACTGGTCTGACCTGCTGTCTTTCTGATTTCCCATGGAATGATTAGTTTCGGTGGGAGGGATCCCTCGGAGTGTGCGGAGTACTTAACCGAGGTGATTCTCTGGCGTGGAGGCGTACATTTTATATTCTTTCCCTTTTACGAAACTTAATAAACCTTGGTTTAACTTTGCTTCTTCTCGTGCTATCTGCTGCAGAGATGCTGTCTTCCGGGACTACCTTCGTCTTTAAACTCTAGAAATTCATACAACTTATATTTCATTCTGGAATCGTGCAAAATCTACTCTTTATAACACCAAAAACTCAACAACAACAAAAAAAAAATCTTATATATTCCCCCTCTTTGAATGAACTCTTGCCCTTGAGTGGTGGTAAACTTAAATATATATATATTATATATATATTATAATATATAATATATATATATATATATATATATATATATATATATATATATATATATATATATATATATATATATATATATATATATATATATATATATATATATATATATATATATATATATATATATATATATATATATATATATATATATATATATATATATATATATATATATATATGAATTTTTGTTTTAGCTACGTGACTTATTCGACCTGGGTCCTCCTCCAGATCCAAACACACTAAAGAACCATATGACTCGAAACCCGAAACGACCCAACAGACAAACCGCCGAAGTGAAGGCGAGGATTTTGTTGAGAAGTAAAAATAGAGACAATCGTGCTGCTGCTCTTGCGTATGATGATTGATAGATTGCGTCCTCTTCTAGCGTTTATTATCATTATTATTATTATTATTATTAATTATTCATCTATTGGTTGAGTGGAAAATTTTTAGAACCTCGTTTTTGAATTTTAATATATATATATATATATATATTATATATATATATATATATATATATATATATATATAATATATATATATATATATATATATATATATATATATATATATATATATATATATATATATATATATATATATATATATATATATATATATATAATATATATATATATATATATATATAAAATAATATATATTAATTATAAAATTTAATTTTTTTTTTTCTGTAATGGGATTTTTTTCACTTGTTTTGCAAAAAAGTGTTATATTTCTCAGTTTTAAAGTTATTGTTATTATCATTAATTATTATTATTGTTATTAATTATTATTTAAAACGTATTTACTTTGTTCATGTAAATATTATGTACTTAGTGTTTTTAAGTTCTATACCATAGTAGTTGAAAAATAAATTTTACCTTATTTTTCTTTAGTTATTTTAATCTATTAATAAAAATTATGAAAATGTGTTTTTCATTTAGTGTTTATATTTTTTATGTTTAATTCCTGAATGTAAATCGCCTTAATCTTAGCCACTTTTTGAGGTTATTTCGGATTTTAAATGGGGAATTGAATACAAAATAGAATTTACTCTAGAAAATTAGAATGTGAAATACAAACTTCATGTAGAACACAAATAAATAAGTAGGGTAAAAATGTGTTAATTATTTACTAAGTATATCCAAAGAAGAATGAACGTACCTTGAATCAATTTTGATCTCCCTTGAGTAAGTTTACACTTCTTTAAAAAGTCGTTGATTAGTGTGCACTCGAGAACAAATTTAAAACGAGAATGAAAGTGTGTGAATGTACGTTCATGTGTAGGATAAAAAGAATTTACGGGGAAACTCTTAACACAGGATGTGTAATGGAGATAGGCAGCTCAGTCGGGGGAAAACTTGCGCTCCATAAATTTGGTATTGAGGAAAAGATTCGATAGTTCTTAAATATTGTAAGTCATTGGAGAATGCTAAATTATCCATTATTAAAATTTTCTATTCAGTAAAATTAGTTTACGACTGTTTAGCTCCTAAAAAAGATAAACTGAAAAAAATTGATGATGCGGTTAAATGTCATGGAATTATTGTAGTGTTTAAAACAAAGAGGTGAGAACTGTAAAAGTCTTGTACTTAAAATTGCCAAATTACACATTGTATCTAGTTTTGAACGATTCGGACTGTGACCCAGAAGTACGTACAGTAAGAAGATCTAATCTTTTGTGAACGTTTTCCGAAATATATCCCAGTGTTTTGTGAGAAGATATCGCGGTCTTATAAACACTAGTACTATTATTTTCAAGGAAATTTTTGTTACCATAATCGGGTCTACGAAGGTTTTCAGAAAATTGCAACAATGCATAAAAGTCTCATTTCAGCTGCACCGTGATGAGACAATCTAAATTTATTATCTATTAATCACCCTAATTATTTACCGTAAGCCACGCCGTCTTTTTATATTTGTTCATTTTTTTTCCACTGTACTTCTCCACTTCCCTCGTTACCTGGCAAAGTGCCATCGTCAATTGGTTCTAAACGTAAATGACTCTTACAACATTGTAAATAGGGCAAGGTAATAATATAACACACATGGCAGCATGCACACTCGCACACACACACACGGCATTAATTTTGTGATGTCCTCCATCCACCATCTTGAATTTTTGACTACATATTTCACAGCCTCCGTTTTGAGTTTTCACCACATGGTATTGTAGTAGACACTAGGCGATCCAACTTTCCTCCCGCAATCTGGTCTGTTATTTTGTTATTTTTCTAACTTAACGCCCACAAAACGTTGGCGGGAAAATAAAAATTCTTACGCAATCGAATTTTGAATATACAGCCATACGGCCCTAGGACAACTTCTCAATATTTTTTATTACATTATCTAATTGTGCATATTAATGGGATAATTTAACATTGCAATATCATCAGTATACTCAAGAGCTTCTACTGGATGCACAGCTGTTGATTTTGTTATGCGAGCAAGGAGAAATAGCATTTCTAAAAATTCTAACATCTCATTATTAGCATTATTCTTTGTCGGATGTGTTTGGCGTGTATATTGGTGCTTTTACGCTGATAAATATCATAGTTTTTCTTTCTCTTCTCTATATTTCTTTTTATATTTCATTCGCTAATAGAGCATCAATTGGTCACAGCAACTGTTTTTTCGCTTCTCATTCTGTAGCCATTCGTGCAGCAGATTTTCCACCTATTGCAACTACGCGAAGCCATCCTCAAGTAATTATTTACTTTTACTATCACTAAAATATATGTGTTTCATATATTTATTTATTTTTCTACAGGAAGAAGGTTTATTATTTTGTTACAAATGAATCAAATATTTTTATTAAATTCTTATTTATTTCTATCTATAATGGAGTATTTTTTTTAGCATTTGTTTTCAGTATTTATTGTTGTCACCTTTATCAATGAATAATTTTGTCAGTACCTATGGTTGTAATACTGAACATGGCTATTCTATAGATCATTTTATATACCAAATTTTATTTACTGTTTCCAGTCCGATTCTTCCTGCTATTGTTAAATTTTTTGCTCCTACGTGTTACCTTTATTTTTTAAATAACGAAGATAACCCGCCTTCGTCATTTACTACTCTGAGATGTGGCAAGGCATTACCACCACACACAGAAGTCCAGCTTAACACTAAAGTATCTTCATTTCTTCCATCTTAGTTATTCACCACGTGGTTTCTTCACCTCCACGATCTTGAATTTTCATCACGTGGTTTTTTCAACAGCAGCAGCCGTATTGGAATTTTCCGCGTATTTCTTGAAAAATAAGTCATCATCACCTGACATCGAATTCACCAGCATGATCTATTGATTAAATTTTAAGCCGTTATCATCTTTCCCAAAATCAGAATACGAAGTCACGTTCTTCAGGACGTGGGTTCGAAACTCTATTCTCTCATATACGAGTTTCCTCACACAATCCACTGGACCAGCGAAGATATTCATTATTGGAAAATCTTTATATTTTAGATTTAATTAAATATTTTATGATTTAAAGATAAAGCTATTTTTAATGGTTTTTACATTTTGCTTCTTAGTAAATAAAATTAAACTATGGTTTATTTTTTGAAGTATCAAAATACGCCCTAAAGCTAGAGATCCATTTTTGAATGACAACACAAAAAACGTTGCTGCTATCTTGTAGCATGTTAGGGCACCTACTGGCTTCCTTGGCTTTAACCACGTCGGTAAAAACATTAAAATGTAAGTTTGTTATAAAAATTGTATAACCCACATCGAGAAAAATCTTCGAGAACGTAATGTATTAACTAATTAATAACCTTTCTTTGAGCATTAATTGTTTTATTTGGATATTGGGATTTATTAATGTTGACATCTAGTAACTACTTAGAACTTGACTCTTAGACAAGTCTGCTCTTTTATAAATTTGCATAGTTTGATTTTAATTATTAGATAAAGAGTAGACCTTTTAGGCATTCCATTAGGTTTAAAATTTGACTTTACAAATTGACTTTAACAGTATAAAGGTTATAATTTGTAACTGGAGTTAGGATTTATAACCCTGGTATTTGAATGGCAATTGTTCAGTTTGAAAGGTCCCATTTGTCTATTAAAAACCCACAAATTTAAATATAGCCTTTAACGTTAAGGAGAAGAATCCTAAATTGAATCTTTAGGAAATCCTGAAAGTTAGTTTAAGTTTGGTTTTAGAAAGCATATTTTAATTTCCTGTGAGTAACATTAGATTTTTTATTGAGTTTCTTTACTATTTTCTTTAGGCTAATATATCATAGTTTGGTTTACGTTGCTTTAAAATTAGGACAGACCGTCACAATGCTGTCTTATTAAGTCTTCTCGGTTTCTATAAAAAGTAACAACATTAAAAATTAAATTTTAATTTATGTCCACTTTCCATTTTCTTTTGTAGTATTTTTATTACGTCATTACGATGTCATCACGTGATTTGAATCTGACGGAGTCGGATTTGAAATCAGAATTAGGATCAGTATGAAACTAAGTGCCTTGTCCATGGTGGGCCTCTCTTGGAGAGGAACCGGGATGCCGAATGACATTAGTCTCGTTAGTCCGGAATGGAATAGCTACAGCTGGGCCCAGCTGGCACGAAATCATTGTCTAACGTGTATTAACACAAGGTTGTAGGTAAGTATTTTTATTAAAATATAGTACTGAGTGTATCTTTTATTGAATTATTTTCATTGAAATACATTGCAGAGCACAAGGCACATAGTTGCCTGATACTCTTCTATTTGTATTTTTACATTATTACACACCTCAAAATATATCTTATATAATTATTCACCATATTACATTAAAACCGTGAGTTCTTTATGATTCTGATGTCATAACTTCATGCCATATGTTTGTGTCGTTATACCATTACTTTTGAACCTGATCATGGTTTTATTTTCAAATTAAATCCTGAATTTCATGTACTATTTTCCTTAACCAAGGTGACGTCAGCCTTCATGAACAAATAAGTCACGACTTCAACTCTGTATTCTTAATAATTCTTTTGTAAATTTTATTCTCCTTAATGATAAATTCTTCTTGAACATAAATCATCATTTATTTTTAAATATTTATTTTCAATTAAATAACTTTTTTTTTCTTAATGCTTTTTCTTTGGTACAAAACTTTACTTTTAATTTGTATATTTAAAGGAAAAAAAAATATTTGCCTTTATAAATTAAAAAATAAATTTTTTGCTTTTACTTTTTCATCTTTTTTATTTCCTTTTTAATTTTAAAATTTATTTTTATTCTTCTTTCATTAAAATTAATTTTCAATTAGATTTTTTTTTTATCTTTTAAAAATGTTCATATTTTTACCTTTATTTATTTTTTTATTTTTTATTTAAAATTTTTTTTTTTTTTTTTTTGTGAGTGTTAAACATGTAAAACATACAAGCATTTACCCGTGCCCAATTCACACACGCACTCACACACACACACACATATATATATATATATATATATATATATATATATATATATATATATATATATATATATATATATATATATATATATATATATATATATATATATATATATATATATATATATATATATATATATATATATATATATATATATATATATATAGGTATTATCGAAGATCAATATCCTCATCTAGCCAGCAACATATTTAGAAAACTAAACGTACGTAAAAAAAGATTATATTTTCAGAATCCTTGTCGAATTTCAGGTAGGAAAAATGTATAATGTTTGAAAATAAATTTTTAAAAAAAATGGTTTTGTACGACAAATGGTGACGTAACAAACTTAAATTTGGTGTTATACCGAACATTTGTCTACAGGGGGTTCTGCCCCCCGTACTCCCGACCCGTGAGTGATGATGATACTGTAGACAACTTTTCCTGTCGACGATATGGGGTATTATTATAAGAATTTATTTTTTATTTCCCAATGTTTCCTACCTGAAATTCGACAAGGATTCTAAAAATATAATCCTTTTTGCGTACGTTAAGTAGTTTTTTAAATATGTTGCTGGCTAGATGAGGATATTGATCTTGATATATATATATATATATATATATATATATATATATATATATATATATATATATATATATATATATATATATATATATATATATATATATATATATATATATATATATATATATATATATATATATATATATATATATATATATATATATATATATATATATATATATATATATATATATATATATATATATATATATATATATATATATATATATATATATATATATATATATATATATATATATATCGAGCATAAAAATTAATAAAAAAAAATAAAAAAAAATAGCATATTTTTTTTTTTTATTTCATTTATTATATAACTACTAACTACATAATTATTCACATATAATATTTTAAAATTAAATATATTTATAATCTCATTAAATTTTCATTAACCCTACTAGTAACAGAGAGAGATATTACATGATTTGATAACAATAAAGGGAGTTTGTCATCAGTTAAAGGAATATTTAACACGAAAAATAATATTAATTGAATTTAATTAAAAAATGAATAGTTAAGAGAGTTAACATTTTAGTTAGTAAAGTATACTTTAAAAGCCATTTTTTCAAAATTAAAGAAGAAAAAACAGAATTATTTTAAAACTCGCTAAACAAAAAAAAATTTTATAACTTTATTTAAAAAAAAAAAAAAAAAAAAAAAACACATTTTTTTTTTTTTTTTTTTTTTTTTTTTTTAAAAATTAATTTAAAAAAATGAATTGAAACGTGGGAGCAACTTAGGAGTAAAATGCATCTACAGCTAAAAATTTTTCCTTTTTCTGCAAATCACTTATTTTCTACACACTATTTTGATTGAGCCAAGTTTTCCGAAATAAATATTGTAATGATTAATTATATTATAGGTTATAATTTCTAATGTGTTATTATATGTTATTAATGCTCTTTTTACTTTTTATTTTCCAAACATGTAATATTATAGTTCTTTAGTGGAATAAAGCCTTTAAAATAAAGATCTTCAACTAATCATTTAATCTTTCAATCATTTCAAATTTATAATTTATTTGGTTATAGCCTTGACTAATAAAATAAAATTTAATTTCATAAATCTAATTTTAATTATAAATTTATATTTACTTCTCATTCTTAAATACTCACAGAGGAACATAATGGGATATATATATATATATATATATATATATATATATATATATATATATATATATATATATATATATATATATATATATATATATATATATATATATATATATATATATATATATATATATATATATATATATATATATATATATATAAAACCCATAATGGAGAAATTTATAGAATTTCTCCCTTTGGATGAAACAGTGAAAATTTATGAAGAGTTTTTATAAGCTAATGCTTGTAAACTTTATACCAAACAGTGAAAATAAAACAAAACCATAGTCCTAAATAGATCTAGAACGCATATCCTAGTAGTTTAGTAGGCTCAGAAATCTGGAAAATACAAATTTTTGTACCTGTAAGAGCTTACTCATATCTGCTTATACTAAAGATAACCTAGTCATAAATTTTAACAAGCACCAAATCAATAAGTGCAATGAGGTTCAAGCTACGTAATTAATTAGAAATAGAACACTAGTCCTTGTTGTCAAGTATACTCAGAAATTGTGAAAATGCAAATTTTTGTACTTGTAAGAATTTATTTGTCTACTTAATCTGTTGATAGCCTGAAATAATAAATTTTAACAAGCACCTAACCAATAAATGAAATGAGGTCCAAGCTACGCAGTTTTAGTTTACTTACTTGAGAATAAACAAGTTTCAATATATTTAGACTAAGTTTATTAATAATATATCAATAAAATAGAAAAAGGGTGCAAAGAACGTGAAGCGAAACCGATCAGTTAGGTACGAAGAGATTATTCAAAAGAGGCAATTTTGAATAAAATTGAAATTCATTTCTTCGAAAGGTATAAAACATACTATAGATTTGAAAACGAAATATGAATTGAAGAATTGAATTCTCTATAGACTTACTTTAGATTCCGAAGAATTGATCCCATTAGAAGTTCTGGCATTATACCATTAATCTATACATAGGGTAATTAAAGAGCATTATTGCATAAAAATGTACATATATTTTCACTATTTCATTTATTAGTTTTATTGTGTACACTTCTACCTATTTTATTTATTATTTATATTAATTATTTGTTTAAGCTTGATATAATTTTGCTCTGCATGGCTTAAAGTGTTTAGTAATAAAATTCAGATTCAAAATCCGAAAGATAATAAGATAAAATTTATCTTCCTAAGGTTTCTAATTTCATCTTTTCAATAATTCTTCTACTTAAATTACTTTCAAATTTTTTTTCTTTTGTTTAACCTTGAAATGCGCAGACGAATATTTAGAAATGATTTCAATTTTGAAAACCAGAAGCTTGTCTAGGTTCCAAACCGTTAAGTGCCACATCGATGAAAAAACAAACTAACTTTGCAAAACCTTATGAAGGAGAATTTAAAATTTTCTCCAATTTAATATAAAACAAAATAAATAGAAGAATATAAAATAGAAAAAATAGTGAAAGAATACAAAAAGCTTTTATACCAATCTTCTGACCCCTAAAATTTTTTCCAATTTCTCTTCTGCTCACTAGCGATATTTTATTTGACAACCTTGCACTGCTGTTATACTGTCATAGTCTTTACCCAATTACCTATGTATAACATCAAGTTCCAATTTGAGTCTGGGAATGGTCAATATGTAAAATAATATCGATATTTCAAAAAATCATAGTTAAAGTCTATGGAAAAAATATCAAATATTGATTAAATATCAATTTATCGGTAATAAAAAAAATTATATATATATATATATATATATATATATATATATATATATATATATATATATATATATATATATATATATATATATATATATATATATATATATATATATATATATATATATATATATATATATATATATATATATATATATATATATATATATATATATATATATATATATATATATATATATATACTGTAATGGGTATAATAGTTGAAATTGAAAAAATAAAATAGAACGAGAATTTTATCTCGATATGTAAACTGAAACTATTCTAGCTTCCAAAATATAAGAATTAAAGCATTTACCTTTTGTATCCTGATTAGTATTACATACTTCAATTTGTTTGACAATTTGAAGATTTATAAGTAAAATTTAGAGGTAGAATTATTACCCTCATTACTTCGATCCTCCCTTAATATGGCTCTAGCTTGTAATTGGCAATTAGAGAACTGTCTCATTTAGGAAAATAGAGACAGTTAGAAGCCACAAGGGCCTATCGTGACTGTCCCAGTCCAAACAAATAATAACAATAACAATACTAATACATGCACGAAAGACTAGGTCTATCCTATCCCTAGTTATCAGCTCATTTATGCAATGATAAAAATAAACTAAGCCCAATTATACATGCAATATTCAATGAACCATCACCCACTGAACCATTCTTGCACTTAAAAATTCATTTACATGAAACATGCATTCTTTCATTTGGTGCTGAAAAGGGGAAGAAAAAATTGTTCAAATTGTATAGAACAGAAACAAAAATATCGATTGTTCTCTCCAGAGGGGGTGATATTAAAATATCGGTTGAAAAAAATACCAAAAAATTTTCCCGATAAATTGAAAATAAAAACATCTATATCGATATATATCTATCAATTCGATACTTTTTGAGCATCACTATTAGAGTTATAAGATGGTTAGCTTTGTTCATACCTTAAAATTTGTAATACTTTTTGTATCTTAGAAAACATAACTATTATTTGCTTAATTAAGATACCAGTTACATTATATATTAGAACATTTTTTATGGAACTTGTTTTCAGTTATGATTAGTACGTTTTTGCTGCTAGCCTATGTACTTTGTGACTTTAACTTAGTAGTCCAGACCTATGGGTACTTAATTTCCTTAAGACATTTGCACACTAGCATTTGTTTATTGCACCAATAAGCTTAAAACTTTTAATATCACTTTTGTTTCCACTTAGGATCAAGTGATTAGCCTAGCATAATTCTGGATCTCAAAATTGATAAAATTTCAAAAGTTCTTAAGCTATAGGCTACTTTTTAGGCTTTAGAAAGTATTGTGATTGGCCTGCTTATACCTATAAGAAGATTTTTTGAATTCAAAAAAGAATTTTTTTTGTAGGCAGTATGTCTTCAAATTCAAAGGTAAGTTATTGTGATATATATATATATATATATATATATATATATATATATATATATATATATATATATATATATATATATATATATATATATATATATATATATATAATGTAAAATAGACTAGCCCATAAAATGTATAAACATTTTGGTAAATAGTTACTATACTACCCTATATAGTAAAAACTTTAAAATCATTTAGGCACATAGTTACCATACCTATATTTGGTAATTGTATAGTTCAATAGCATTTTTTTCTGAATACACCAAACTACTGAGATGAAATATGAAATCAATTTTTTTCATTGAGGGGTGGAAAATGATTTTGTGCACTAAAAACGTTTTTAAAAAAGAAAGATATAATATAGAGTAATAAGTATGACCATTTAACATGATACAACTTCAATGGTATATTATTATTTGGCTATGTATTACCAGGTTGCTGCATCAATGCTGAGTAAATTTTATAGCTATGTTCAAGCTGAAAAAAGGTTAAAAAAAAATAATTCTAGAATATAGTAAAGTAAATATGCAGTTTATATCTCTTTAGGTAGTATTTAGATATTATTCAAAATTGAAATTTGAAATGAAATGTATATTAAAGAAAAACTTTAAATGTGGGGAAAAATCTAATTTGCTAAATTAAAATATACTTAAGGTAATAAAAATAGATATCTAACATCATAAAGCTTGGCTGGCATCTGCAGCTTCAACAGTCTTGGGTAAGAAATTGGGTAGTGGAATGTAATTAGAAATATATCAATACTAATCTAGCAAACTAGTTCAATTTAACTTAACCTTGACTTGAAGGGTAAATGTACGCTAATGGGTAGTTAATAGGTTAATAAATAACAAAGGAATTAAAATGTATTTAAAAAGTATTTCAAATATCTAGCAACAATGCTTTCTCATAAAATAGTATTTTTTTCATGCAAGACCAGGTTGCTGAAACTAGTAACAAACCTATGCATTGCGAGTTCAACTAGAAGTATACATAGGGATTTGAAAATAACAAAGCCTATTAGTGTCAGGTATGACAAGGTTGCTGGATCATTAGTGTTATTTAAAATTTAAAATTATATATATATATATATATATATATATATATATATATATATATATATATATATATATATATATATATATATATATATATATTAGTGAATTTTTTTTTTTGGTAGGTTAAGCCTTTTTATTGGCTGTTATGTATAGTTAACAAATAGTAGTTTTTGGTTAGATTAGTTCTATTTGCTGGTTGTTAGGTGTAGTTTTACCCTTTAACTTTAGGTTGAAGTTATGGGTAGATATTCTTATGTATAATAAATCATACAGGATAGGAGCATTTTATAGAGCTCCTGATCAGAGTCAAGTATTAGATGAAGGAATGGTGAAGGAAATCAAGGTAGCGTGTGAAAATAATGTTAAAGGGGTAGTCATATTGGGTGATTTTAATTTTCCATACATTGAGTGGAATACTTTGAGTAGTATAGTTAATAGAAGTTCAGTATTTGTAAATTGTATATTATACAACTTTTTGAGTCAGATGGTCCAAGAACCGACAAGGCATGCAGCATTGTTAGATTTAATATTAACAAATGATGAGAATATGGTGAATGATATCGAAGTTGGGGAGACTTTAGGAACTAGTGATCATTATATTATTAGATTTAACTGGAATATGAGGTCTGGGCCCAAATTGCAAGTCAATAGGGAAAAGATATTAGATTTCAGAAACGGAGATTTTAGCAAATCCGAGCAATGCTCGATGAAATCGACTTCTTGCAAATTGTAATCATGTTAAAACATAAAAGCGAGAAGCTACACTTTGTTAATAATTACTGGAAAATGGAAATGGAATATTTTTTGAATAAACATTAACATAAAAAAGTTATTAGTATTATATTTGCATTTATCATTCTTAAAAGATATTTTAATTTAAAAAATACTTGGGGATATCCAAATATGAAATACATGACTAAGTTGCCTAGCAGTACACAAATGTTCTATCTTATTACTGTGTATTTCTTATAATAATTAAAGTATCGGTACCTGAAAAAAATAGAGTATCGGTATCGGCCTCTTTACTGGTATCGGTACATCTCTAATATATATATATATATATATATATATATATATATATATATATATATATATATATTATATATATTATATATATTGTGAAGTAACATTTCGGTGCAAAGTACTTTCGACAATTAATGGAAAATTAAATATTTAAAAAAAAAAAAGAATTGAGTTAGAAGTAACCTCTGGTCAATAATGAATGATGATTTCGTCGCATTCGAGTCAGATGAAGATTAGCTCTTTGCATGGTTTTAAGGACTGGGAACCCTTTCAACCAGGTTTTATTCCCATGTACGATTGCAGGAATGTCAAATTTCTGCAATTGACTCCACCTTGCATCATGCGGGAAATGGTGTATTTTATATATAATATATATATATATATATATATATATATATATATATATATATATATATATATATATATATATATATATATATATATATATTAGTTCCACTTTTGCACATACATGGTTGCCAGATAATTTTTATAAAATGGAAGTACTGTTGTAAAATGTGTTTAATACTATTAAAAAAAAAATTTTTTTATATTATTTTTATCATATCATCCAAGAACTGTTATGAATCAACTTCATTATTTTTTTAAATTTTAAAATAATAAACTGAAAATGCAAGCATGTAGTGTATACAGTATTTAGGAAGTTTAAATGTTGGGGAAAATTTTTATCGGTGGATGTAGAAAAACAATAAATTCAAGATCCAATGACGTTATCGAATTTGATTTATTTATTTTTGAGATACAGAAATATTGTATATTTCCAAATTTGATGAAATTTTGATGTTAAATAACAGAACCTTAGGGGAAAAGATATTAAACAGGGCTAAGACTGAATCAGAAACAACAGAGAGGGAGGGCATAAGAGCAAAAATAATACAAATTTTATTCACATTTGTAGTTATATGAATAATTTAATAAATATTTAAATGCCTATTTATATTTATTCAACATTAGTAGCCAAAGGTACCCTTATATAGTTGAAAAAGATGGAATATATTGTATTTTTTTAATAATGTTAAAACTTTAGTTCTTTATACTTTTGAAATGTATTTTTACCAGATGTCCAGCTAGATAGCCATATACCAAAAAATACTGGATACCCAGCCCATCCTTAATTATAAGTAAATTCTTTTACTTGTTAGGTCAGTATTGTAGTATTGTGCGCAAGTTTGGGCAGCTCATTTAAGAAGAGACAGATATGCTTGAAAGCAATGAAAGCAGCAAAAATTATTTTTGGCTTTGAGAGTCAGTTATGAGGAGAGACTGAGAAGTTAGGAATGTTTTCTGTAGAAAGGTAATTTCTTAGAAGAGATATAACATAAATTTACAAAATATTTACATCTCTCAGTTATACTGAGATCAATAAGTAGCCAAAGTTTGAGTTCATGCGCTTCCATAAAATGTTATTCATTGTGGTTAAAACTTTACAGGATTCCTTATAACATAAAATAGAACCCTTTTTTGAGGGTGAGAAAATTTTTTGTTGGTTGAAAAATAATGGTCACCCTTATATATATACAGTATATATATATATATATATATATATATATATATATATATATATATATATATATATATATATATATATATATATATATATATATATATATATATATATATATTTTTTTTTTTTTTTTGTATACAGGGCTGTTTTGATCCCTGAATTCATTTCTGAAAGTTATAGGTCAAATCTTACCAATAGGTCAAATGTAATGAGACTATGACCTTTCTTTAGGACAGGAAAAATAGTATTAAAAGGTCAAAAAATAAAATCTTCACCCTGACCTTGGTGATTTTGAGGTCATCGGTGAAGGTCACCTGTTTTCAGTGTTCATAACTTGAGTAATATTAGTCATAAATGTATAATTTTTACATCTTTAGAATCGGAAAAGATTAAAGAATGCGAATATATAAGTTTTATATCCAAAAAAAAAAAAATTTTTTAAATGTTGACTTACATTTGAAGTCATAATTTGACCTCTTTCTCATTTGCTGAGAGAAAAAGTTATAGATGCAAAAAATGAAAACACATTAAAATGAAATTTTAATCTGAACTTCAGAAACTACTGTCTATACTGCAATTATTACTCTCTCTCGATATATATATATATATATATATATATATATATATATATATATATATATATATATATATATATATATATATATATATATATATATATATATATATACTTTTGTTTATTGGTGTTTGAGCTAATAAGGGTAGAAGTTTCTGAATATTTATATCTGCATTTATCTCATCTTCAAAGCTGGTACTAGAGCTCCCCTTTCCAGAAGAACTATCTTCACTTAAATTAATGTTTAATTCAGAACCAACATGTTCTTGAATCTTGACCTTCTATTTCCAAGATTCTGTATTTTTTTCATGCATTAAAGCATAAGTAAGAACCTTTATTCACTTTAATAATTTCAACATCATTTCACAATAATTTCACATTCATTTTCTAATATATTTATATATTTTCCTCTAATGTTTTCTCAGTGGGTCGGCATAATATGTATGATGGTGAACCATTTTTTTTTATTTTCTCATCACATTATTCATCAATATTTTCTTATATATTTTTTAATATATTCTATATATTATATAATCAGCATAAATGTTATCATCATGAATGGCATTATATATTCTTATACAATTGACATATGACATTATCCTTATATTTTTTATGTATGCATTTTATGGTTATATATATATAATGTTATATATATATATTTATATATATTTTATATTTATATATTTATATATATATATATATATATTAATATATATATCAATATATATATATATATATATTATATATTATCAAAATATATATTATAGTATATATATATATATATATATAATATATATAATAATATATATATATATATATATATATATATATATATATATATATATATATATATATATATATATATATATATATATATATATACTTCAAAATCTGTAAAAAAAAAAAAAAAAAAAAAAATGTGTCAATTAATAAAAGCAAATTATATTAACACTAAAGAGTAATAGCTGTAACTACAACAAACTCCTTAGGAATATAAATTGGATGAGTTTATACTATTTTGTCCAATGAAAAGAAATTGAGTTTACTTTCTGTTATATGGGTACCAAATTCAAGCTAGAAACTAGCCCCGATCTTTCTTTGGAATTATTAAACAAAAGTACGAAAGGGGTCAAAATCCTGTAGCATTTCTAAATAATTATAACTGAAGATATAGTAAGGGTTTACATTCCCAAAGACCAAGAACAAGCAAAAACAATGGCTTTCATAGAGTGAAAGTGGCCTAGTGAAGTGAAAGCTTAACAGTTGAGAGTGAAGGTAACAGAAATATACTAGTATATTTGTGATTTACAAGGTAGTTGAAAATTTGGTTACGTACTCAAAATATTCAATTTTTTTAGGAAGAATTAAATAACATCATTATTAGCAAATGTGTCTTGAACATGATAGTTTATGGAGAAAATAGTTTATATATATTTATTATATTCATTATTCTGATTTTCTATATGCTTCTTTAATGCAACTTGTACTTTGGAGTTATGAAATCATTAAAATATTAATAAAGGTGCCCTACAAATATCTATTATTAAATTGATATTTGTAAAGCCTGTAACAGGCTTATATATTCTATATAATTTTTCCATTAATGGTAAAGGGAGAGGTTTTACCCTCCTTAACTTATAATTTGCGTGCATTTCATTATAAAAAGATTTCGGTAAATAAATATAATGGTGTTATGTATTCACTTTCAGCCTTTTTTCACTTTAAATTTTTTATATATTTTTATTTTATTTTAGAATGTTGTTATTAACCTTGAGCTTGGTCACAGTGCAACCGTGAAAACTCAGAAGACTACAGACGGATTTACTCATGATTGGGAGGTGTTTGTTCAAGGAGAGCCAGGCTCTCGCATTGAAGCATTTGTAGAAAAAGTGGTTTTCTATTTACATGACAGCTTTCCAAAACCAAGAAGAGGTAAGGAAAAGTTTATTATTACTATTGTTTTATATAATAATAATAATAATAAAGAATAATAATAATAATAATAATAATAATAATAATAATAATAATAATAATGATATTGGTACAATTTTCTGGAAGCTCAAAACTAATCTGTTTGTGAAATGTATTAATTTCTTAAAATGTTTACATGTGAGTGAAACTGGTTATTAGAAGTACAAACTCAGATTTTGATTCCTGGCTTATAAAAATAGCCACTTCCAACTCTGATTCATATATATATATATATATATATATATATATATATATATATATATATATATATATATATATATATATATATATATATATATATATATATATATATATATATATATATATATATATATATATCAAAAGAGGGTCCATCTCATCCCTGTTTATTTTCATGTTGTCATAACTATAAGATATTAGAAAAATTTTAAAGATTTTAATTTTCTATTCTATTCAGCAGTTGATTTTTGAAAGCAACATTTTGACTGCTTTCTGAAATTGGTTCTTGATTCCACAACCCTTGTGAGAATATTCTTATGATTGCTAATGAAGAAAGAGAGTGACATTTCTTCCACAGCTCATTTTCATTTTCATTTTCATTTTCATTTTCATTTTTATAAATATTTGTTCATTTATTATTTTATGTTTTTTTTTAGTTTACATCTCACGGGCATTGCCCTATTTAAGGAGAAAAACTTTTCAAGGTAGCCTTTACCTAGGATCTGCATATGGGATTGAACCAGCACCCTCAAGCATGAGTTAAACATTCTATAGAAATCGACCTCGCTACTCACGAAATGATATTAGTTTTCCTCTGTTAGGCCAATTTTTCTTGCTATGGAAATTTTTTTTATTTTTTTTTTTTTACTAATACTGTTCTTTTCCTTAGACCCTTTTTACATATTTCATGAGTAGACAGCTTGATGCAAGTTGTTACAACTGCAAAAGACCCTTCAAGGCAAAACTGGAATTGAATAAATTACAAAGAAAAACAATTGTAGTTGAACCTTTTACTATAAAGAAATAAAAAATGGAATATTTTAAAAAAACTGGAAAAATTTAAGGCATATCATTATTTTTCTAAAAATGTGTTCCACTTAAACCATGATTATTAATTTTAATATGAAACTCTATTTCTACAAGTATTTTAACTTTTTATGTATGATTTGTTAAGTTATGCCACACAGAACACTAATTTGGAAATAAAAAGACAACTTAATTGCTTTTTTTTTTAAGAGTGGCCCCATGTACGTCCCTTTTCAAACACCAGCAGTAGTCAGCCATCATGTTGATGTCTCGGCAACCTTGATACCTATCCTCCATTGTTCAGATACCTTGGTTAAACATTTCCCTTGCTCCTCACTAGAATACCCACGATTTTCTGGAAAATAATGAAAGTGAGGGCCCAAGAACTGCAGTTTTATAGACATACGAGCTCCCATGTTCTTAAAGCTTTTCAACATTACTAACGATGTCTTTATACTCGGGACTTCAATGCCTTCCTAAATAGTTACTAATAAGTATATAATTTAAATTCAATCCAAGCTTTCTTTTCTATTTCATCCATGGTCTTTTCAAACTCAGGATCTTTCATGAAGCTTGTAATCTGAGGACCATTAAAAATACCAGCAATCAATTTCACATCACTTAAGTTTGTATTTTATGTAAAGAAAAACTTCTATTTATTCATTGCCTTTTCAAGATTTTTCATCAAACTTAGCTTTATGTACAGTGGTGGGAGTAGAATATTTTTAGGATCAATCAATGGGTTAGAAATCCCTTTTAAATTACAGGTGTAAAAGATTTATATTTTTCAAAATGTTTGTCATATGCCCGACTATCCTACAAAGAAAGGAAGTAGGATGCTTGGTGTAAACCTTCTTGTATTCTATATACCAGAGAGAGAGCCTGTGGAAATGAAAAAGCTAAGTACATCGGTCTTTCTTGAGTTTTTGCGTCATTGCTCTTCATTAATTTGTAACAATTTAATCCCTAATAGTTTTGTGTCAAGAAAAAGCAAATTTACACTAAAGTACCTTGAGATGACAAAAGACTTTCCAATGATGATTGTTATATTTGAGGGCATCTATAAATTTCAATTAGTTGGATAGAATTGTCAACTGAAACAGGACCAGGAAAATTATCAATATGTAATAGTATAACTTTGAGACTTCTACTTAATGAGTCTATAAATAGTCTCCATTCAGATGGTTTATAAACAACTCCTAAGGCTTAGGAGTAAATTTGCTCTCTCTAAGACGAGAGCCAAGAAGCTGGACTGATTCTTTTGAAAGTCCTAAATTTCTTGAGATAATTGAGCTGTTCTTGTGCTAATGGTTTTGATTCATTGAAACCAGATGAAGGTAGAATGGGTGCATCAAAGTTGCTTATCTCATCTTCAGATACTTTATCCAGATTTAAGCTTTGAGGTCCGTCTGGAACTGAAATACCTTGTCCATAGGGGATTGGTTTTATAGCAGAAAACGCATCTGGGTATTTAACAGTGTGCTTGTTTTTCTTGTTTACTCCTGAAACAACAGATCAACATTTATTAAATTTGGAGAGGCATGAATGCTCACAAATTTTGCATGTGTGTTATTGAAAGTTATAATAGAATTCCCCCAATTTACTTGCCTTGTAAATTTGTCATTCAAAGTAGCAATCTGTTACATGATCCTTTCTCTTCCCTTCACACCATAGGTATACCAAAAGGTAATGCCTTCACGTTTTCCTTGCTCTATCTTCTTAGGTATTCAACACATGTTCTGCATTATATGTGAGGAGCAGTAATTATTATTTTTTTTTTTAGCTTGATCACCCCAACTTATGGCCAAAATAGGTGTGATAGTGGCCGTTACAAATGGGGTAATGCTAGATTGTATCCAGGCAACACATCTTTGCCACATATGTAGCAAAATTTATGTAGGTTATTTTTACAACTTCTATTCATGATAAATATTTTAAAACTAAAAAGTAGCTATAATATCTTGGATATCACAATTCTCTTAACTTTTTATTATAAAATATAGTTATGTAAGAAAATTTTCTGAAAAAATAAAGATATTACAGCGTTGGAACAAAATCAGCATTAAAAAAAGTTTTTAAAAAATGCATTAAAATAAATATGCTGTAAAAAAAAAGTAGACCTGATGTGCAAAAACAGAATGCAGATTTGAATTCAGGATGAAAAATTGATATAGAATTACTTAAAATATGTTATCAGAAATGATGCAGACCATTATTATTATTATTATTATTATTATTATTATTATTATTATTATTATTATCTGCAAAGACAATACCCACATGGTTAATGCAAAATCGGGTAATTTTGATTAAATTCCATATACCAAATATGGAAATACGTGTTGTTCTATCATTTGCAGTATTTTTTGTAAACTCAAGCATTCAACTATTTATTAAACTCCACTGCGAAACATATCATCTTGTTTATCGTTGCTTCTCATTTTTCACTGTAAAAAAAAAAGAAAAGAAAGCAAGCTCATGGTTATTATTATTATTATTATTATTATAACCTATTAGTAAAAACCATAAACAAAAATATCAATCATTATAATTGGTCAGTGTCTATAAATTATTAGGTTATCCTTGATAATAAACTTGCTTTCAAAGAACAACACATCAATAGTCTTGTCAGCATATTATCTTACAAAAAAAAAAAAAAAAAAAAAAAACTTTATTGGTCATTTCTATCCCCATCTACTCTTGTCTGACAATCTACGAGGTAGGCTGAAAAATAACCCATATTGATGCGTTACTAAGCAAAGGAAATGGGTATAAACATGTTCAGACCTGTATTCAAGTTTGAAGTTTGTAGAATAGATTTGACACACGAATGGTAGAGTTATTTGGTTTCATTGTTGTGCAGTGATAGAAAAATGGAAGCTAATATAATAGTGTTACTTTCTTGAAGCAATGTGCAATGATTGAATTTTTGCATGCCAAAGGTGCATAGAATGCCACTGAAATTCATCGTCATTTGCTCAAGGTGTATGGAGTGGACACTATGGATGTTAGCAACGTTCGTTGATGTGTCTTTAAAGCAACTCATTCCAATAAAGGTGAAATGTCATTTCATGAGGCTTCTAGAAGTGACTGCCCCAATACAGTGACCACACTGACCAACATCATGCTCGCGTTGATGACGAATTAAATAGTCTGAAATTGCTTCCATATTTGCAATTTCGAAAGAGCATGTTCAAGAAATAATTGCAGATATAAAGTATTGAAGAATTTGTACACGTTGGGTGCCTAAGCACCTGACAAAAGACATGAGGAAACAACGGGTCGATATTGCTAATGAAATTCTAAACCAGGATCGTTGAGAGGGCGATCAATTTCTTAAAAACATTGATTGTAACGGAAGACTAAACTTGGGTCCACCACTACGATAAAGAAGGAAAACAACCCTCTATAGAATTCAGACACCCATGCTCACCTGGGGTTCAAAAGTTTAAGACTCAACCCTTGACTGTTAAATTTATTGCAACAGCATTCTGTGATGTGGAGGACCCCGTTTATTCGAAATGTTTACCGAAGTGCACGACTGTAAACTCCGATCGTTATTGTGAAACTCCAGAAATTGAAGAGCTGCATCCATCGAATAAGACCAAACCATAACCTTTTCCTCTTGCATCATGACCATGCTCAACCACATTGCAGTACCCAGATGCTTCAACTCTTCAAAGTTGAAGGAAAGTCTCCAGGGAGTGTGGTGAATGGATTTGATTCATATGATTTTTTTAAGGTGAAAGCAATGGCAGACTGGTTCTGGAAAACATATCAAGGCTTCTTTTCAACCAGTTTTTGGAAGTGAGTTCTACGTTTGCAGAAATGTATTGATGAAATATAATAGATGTTCATTGAATAAACCTTTGATTTTCTTTCACTCTTTGTTTCATTACCTTATCTGCAGTGTACGAGGCTTTAAGGCAGAACAGGCGTTACTTTTCGGCCCATCCTCGTAAAAACAAAGCATAAGATCATAGGATTTACTCCTTACTCCAACAACCCTTTTCAGTTAAAAATTAATAATATATTTGTATTTTTTATTGTAGCCTTGTATCATTTTCTTGTTAACTGACACTTTTTGTTTTATTGTTATTATTATTATTATTATTATTATTATTATTATTATTATTATTATTATGGAGAGAAGTAAATATTGCAAATATAAATTATCTGTTGGTTGAGGAGAGGAATATTGTTACATACTAGATATTGTAATGATTTATGGGGAAAATTTAGAATGTTTAGAAAATCAAGTGTCCATATATATATATATATATATATATATATATATATATATATATATATATATATATATATATATATATATATATATATATATATATATATATATATATATATATATATTATATATATATATATATATATATATATATTTCTTTTCAGTTTTAAGGGATCCTCCCTTTAGAGTTAGTGAAAAAGGATATGGTGGGTTCACTTTACCAATTGAAATTCACTTTAGAACAAATTGTGAACCTCGTAAGGCAAAGTAAGTAAAAATTATTTTTTTTTTTTTTTTAATTTTTTTTGAGGGGGGGGGGTTAATTCTGAATATTTCATATTATTATAGAATTTATTTAACATTCATAATGTAAAGTGAATTAATAATGTGTTATTCATATTGTGTGGCAATTGTTTTTTTCAGATTTGAATATGATCTTTATTTGCAAAGTATTGACAGTGCACCAATATTTAATGTTCGTAAAGAAAAACTAACTTTCCTCGCTCCAAATGAGGAATTTAAAAAGAAACTTCTTCAGGGAGGAGGGGTACGTCCATCCAAATTCTTTCTTTGTGTTCTTATGTTAAAAAGAATTTTTTTTTTTTTTTCCTACTATTTTATACTGAAGTTAAAGCATTCTTTTGAAATATTTTTTCCCCAGTAATTTTAATATCTTGACTCTCTCTCTCCATATTCAATTTTCAATAGACTGAAGTCTCAAGTTCAGAAGATTCGCGAGTAAATGAAAAATCCTCAAAATCTCGACCTTCAAGTGGAGCAAAAGTTAAACCTTTCGTCAGGCACCATCAATCGTCTTCCTATTCTTCATCATCGGGAGCAAACACTACCTCTTCACTTAGCTACTCTAGTAACACACATTCTGATGTTAAAAAGAATGTAGAAATTAAAAAAGTAAATATTATTATTATTATTTGCAGTAAAAATAGTTATTGTTTAAGGAATTAATTGGTTATCTATTATTTTGTTTCTTTAATATATATATATATATATATATATATATATATATATATATATATATATATATATATATATATATATATATATATATATATATATATATATATATATATATATATATATATATATATATAATACTGTACAAACTTTTCAAAATTATTTTCTTATAGAAGGTATTTTAAATTTATTTGAGGAGTCCAATCTAGTTTAAATCATGAAACAAACAGTGAACTGGAAACATAACCTCTTTGTAAAATGAGGCTTCCTGTAATTGGTATAGGTAAAGGAGGGCATTGGTTAACAAATAGTGAACTGGGGACTTAACCTCTTAAATTGAGACTCCTTGTAATTAGTATGGTAAAAGAATGGCAACAGTTAGCAACTAATGAATTGGGAACTTAATTTCTTTGTAAAATGACATTTCCTGTAATTAATATAGGTAAATGAGGATAACTGTTGACAAACTGTGAACTGAGAATTTAGCTTCCTTGTACTGTAAAATTAGTCCTATAATTAATATGTGTAAATGGGGAAAGTGTTTTAATATTTTAGTATGAAAAGTTTGTTGCTGAATTTATGCTTTGTGGGGAATTATTTTTGCATGTGTCTAGTCTCCCCTGTTCTTAATTCCTCTTTGATAATTTTGGGTTTTATTTTAATTAATTAAAAATAAAACAAGGGGAATGGTGAATACTAGGCTCAAAGAACTGAATTGCTCTTGGTGTATACTAAGTGCAGAGAAATGAATTGGAATTAGTTTTTGGGAAATCACTTATTGTTTACTTAATAGTAGTTATCATCGCATTTAGGTTAGCATTTTCATACTTGTTTATAAAAATGCATGATGATTAAGTATAGCAAATAATATTGATGTACATTATTATTATTATTATTATTATTAGGAAGTTCCAAAGTCAAAAGATTCCGACCAATTTCGTGCTCTCTTTGGTGAAATTATAAAAAAAGGTTCGGTGAACAACACAAAAACCAAAGATAAAAGCGCATCATCATCTACAGACAAGAAGGACAAAAGTAAATCAGAAGTGGGAGCAGCAGCAGACAAAAAGTCGTCTAAAAGCAGTAAATCTCCTTCAGAAGAAAAGGTGAGTTTTCGGGATTATAATTGATTTAGATAAAGTTATAATTAGTTTAGTAATAAATTTGTCGGGTGGAGAGTTGAATCAATAGTAGAATTTATTGAGAAATAAAGGGGGGGGGGGTATTGTTTCTTTTATCTTCGTATTTGAGATTGGTCCATCTTTACTGCTTTTTTTTGAATATCGATTTATTAACTTGCCTATTCTTACAATTTCCTGTACTCTGTTAGTCTTTTGATATCGTTTGCTTTAAGTCTACTCAGAGGTTGGCTTGGAACTCAGTTATGTATATTTTCATTTCTTCTTTATTTACCGTCATCTTCAAACTCCAGAAACTCAAGCAACTTATATTTCATCCTAAATATATATTTATCCCGGAATCACGCAAAATCTATCCTCCGCAACACCAAAAACATTTTCTCCATTAAAAATGCAATAATCTTTCTGGTTCCTCCTCTTCACGCTCTTTCAGACATTTTGCAAAAATTTCAACCCTAACTTTGCTTCTTCCTTTTTCCCTCTTCTAGTACTTTCTGACGGCACGACTGTCGTTTTGCCTTCTAAAACTGAAATCTTTGCCCAAACTTTTGCCTCTTATTCAACTTTAGACGATTCCGTTGCTATTCCTCCTTCAGCCTCCTCCAACTCATTTATGCCAATTTTAATTTCTTCTAAAGATGTCATTTCTGCTCTCTCTGAGCTTAGCACTAAGAAGGCGTTCGGTCTTGATGATATTCCTCCTGTGGTTCTCAAAACTTAAGCTTTTGATTTTGCACCCTGCCTTGGTAAACTATTTCGTCTGTCTTTCTACTACTACTTTCTACACAGTCTCATCCTTTTCTCACCCAATTCTCTGATGCCAGACTTAACCGCTATGCTCAGTATTACATGTTCTCTACTTGTAAATTCTGGAACACACTCCCTTTTTATCTGTTTTTCCAACTTCCTTTGACTTGCACACTTTCAAGCGCCGTGTATCAGGACATGTCTGTGTTTAACGACCAGGTTCCAGAATTACCCCCAACTCTGGTGGAAATTAGTAGGCCTCTGGCCTTTGCCCACCAGAGGATATATATATATATATATATATATATATATATATATATATATATATATATATATATATATATATATATATATATATATATATATATATATATATATATATATATATATATATATATATATATATATATATATATATATATATATATATATATATATATATTGTTTTATATATTACTCTGATTTTTCTTTAGCTGAATAAAAGTTTTTTTGGTTTCGATTCCATATTTTTTTCAACCTTCTTTTTATTAATTTTTTTTTCATTCTCTATTTTCATTTGTTAAGTATGTGGAGTTTGTTTAAATTATTGTTGAAGTCCATTTTCATATTACCTAAATCTGTGTTCAAGTGAGGAGTCGCATTGAGTAATCTTAAGATTATTTCATCTTCAATTACAATTTTTTTCTTTTCATTTCCGATTAAAACTTTTATTTGTTTATAAATTTAGAATTTGAGTGTGATATTTTTTAAATAATGATTTAAAGACTATAAAATCCAACTATCTTCTGGTCTTTTTTTTCGGTTTCTGTAATATATTGCTATTATATAAGTATTTTTTTTATTTTTTAAGTATCTTTTTCATATATCGTCTCTGTAATGCTTTAAAGTTGCTAATCATATTTCGCTAACTGATAATGAGTTTCAACTTGGCTTTGCCATTTTAATTATTTTTTATAGCTTGGTTTTAAGTGTGACACAGTATCATTTGTTGTAAAATATTTCCAGTGTGTATAAGAAGAAAATTATAGCATTAGATTTTCATGAAAATATTTAATATTATAAGTTGACAAGATAAATGAAGTATTTCAAATCTTAATGGAATGTTTGATATTTGAAATTTTATAAGTTCTAATATTGATTATTCATGGTAACTTCTCACAGTTATAGGAGCATTAATAGCTTTTTGTAAAACCAAAGAAGAATTTAATTAAACTTAATTTAGCTTTTATTGTAAAAACAAAATGAAAGCAATATTAAAAGTTATTAGTTTAGTTTCTTTGCATATTGAATATTAAATTTCATTTTCCCAATATTTATTATTAATTAATGATTATCCATTTGTAAATTTATTTGAATATAGGAAAGCAGCAACAAGAAAGAAAAAAAGGATGACAAAGAAAGAAAAAGGGACAGAGAGAGTCGCGATAAAGAGAAGGAGAAGAATAACAAGGATAAAGAGAGAGACAAAGAAAAGAGGGAAGAGAAAAAGCCCTCCTCACACAATAAAAAGTCTTCAAGAGATAGTTTGTCAGCTGATAAAAAGAAAGAAGAGAACAGGCGTGAAGATAAAGAAAAGAGAAAAGAGAGTAAGAAAGTTCATGGAAAACGGGAATTGTCGTCTGACCCGTCAAATGAAAGAGAAGTAAAAAAGAGAAGAAAAGAGGAGGAGGAGAAAGAAATTAAGAAAGGTAGCAGTGAAAAGGAGGTCAAAAAAGGAGTAATTGAAGATGAAGACAAAAGTAAAGACAGAGAGAAAGAAAAGAAAGACAAGAAAAGGGAGAGAGACCATAGCAGAGAGAAGGAGAAAAAACCTCTTCCTCCGCCGTCGATTTCAACACCAACCCCATCTCCTGTTTCTAAAGAAGAAAAGAAGAAAACTCCTACACCCACTCCTGTTCCTATTCCAGCTTCTATTCCCACTCCTGTACGCACCCCTACTCCTACTCCTCCTGCACCTCCACCGCCACCCCCACCTTCAATTCAGCCCCCTCCTGTGGTTAAACCTCATACTCAAGCAACAAGAGGAAGACCAAGAAAGGATGCCAAGAGGGCTCTGGCGGTTCCTCCTCCTCCTCCTCCTCCTCCTCCTCCTGCAGCTATTCCTCCAATTCCTCAAACTTCCTTATCCCCATCAAATGTAAATACTGTATCTCATCCTCCTCCCAGTAAAATGAAACCAAAATCAAAAGCATCTCCTACTCCCGCTGCTGTAATTGCTTCAGTAGCACCTCCAACTGCGCCACCGGCAGCTAAAGCTAGGTCACGATCTAAGTCAAGTTCAAGAAGTAGGTCACCTTCACTTTCTCTCTCATCATCATCATCACCAAAATCAAGGTCATCATCAGCATCATCTACAAGATCAACTTCTGTTGAAGGTAGCCCTGCGCGGTCACCAGGTTCTAACTCCTCTCACTCTAGAAGTCGCTCAAGGTCATCGTCAAGATCACTTTCAAAATCGAGATCAAGATCGAGATCAAAGTCATCTTCATCAAAGTCACCTTCAGTAAAGTCAGGATCAAGGTCTCGCTCTAGATCGCGCTCAAATTCAAGATCAAAGTCGGCGAGTAGTAGTAGTTCTTGTGGTAGTTCACCATCAAGACCAAGGGACAAGCGGGTTATTAAGGAGAGAAGATCAAAAGTATCTATAAATCCCTTGCAGCTTCTTGCACAAGAAGTTAGTGAAAGTTCTTCCGATAGCGAAAAAGAATCGCTTCCGGCTAAAGTACCTAATAAAGGAAGAACCACTCCTACACTTGCCAAAAATAGTCCCAGACAAGCACCTCAAAAAAGGAGGAAAACCAAAGTATCACGCTCATCACAGTCTGTTTCTTCAGATGATGACATTTCGGATGATGATGATGATGAAAGTGAAATGAGGGAGAGAAAACGCCCACGGTGGAGTGCAGGAAACACACCCATTCAACAAATCAAAGAAGCTGGTCCTATCGATGTATCTCTTCCTTCTCCATCATGTTCAAATACTGCAAATAGTGTCCCTATAAAAGCAAAAAGCACACCACCTTCAACACATACTTCACCCTATGATATACCCAATGGGACTCCACCGTCATCCTCACAGACACCATCCAGGTCGGATTTTGGAATTACAGCAAGAATCGAACTCGGTCAAGACTTAATTGGAGAACTTCTTGATTTAAGGCGAAAGATTATCATGTGCTTTCCTGATAGAGCGAAAGTCCAGGAAATTGTTAACATTATTGGTAACGATTCTTCTTTTGAATTGCAGAATGCCCATTTCACATTTGACTTGTGTTCTTTAGATAAACAAACTATACGAAGACTGCACCATTCCTTGTCCTGACTACCTGTAAGAGCGAGAAGAATAAGTTAACAATTTATTGAAATGCTTTTTACCCTTTGTGTGTAGTCCTGTCGTTGTTTTTTTTTTTTTTTTTTTTAGTTCATATATTTTATATATTATTATTGTAGTAGGTTCATCCTCAGGTGTATTTTACTATTATTATTATTATTATTATTATTATGATTATTTCTTTATGCGTGTGTGTGTGATTTTACATTATACAGAGCCAGTGTTTTATGTAAGTATTTGAATTTTTACAAGTCTCACAAACGATTTAAGGATCTTGACCTTTATTGTGATAATTTATTATGATTATTATTATTATTATTATTTATTTATTTATTTATTTATTTATTTATTTATTTTAGAAGTCCAAAGAATGTTTTCTCATTATTCAGTAGTATTTTGTATATACTAATTTTATTATTATTTTTAATTTTTATATATGTTTAAGTTTTGTTAATTTGATGACTTTGTTCATTAAAAAAAAAAAAAAAAAAAAGGAAAAAAAAAATCTGAAGCTGTGATCAAATTTTGTTATTAAGGAGAGCTTGGAGGAAGGTGGGGGGGAGGGGGTAAGAGTGAAAGATGGGAGAAGAACTTTAATCCCATCTATTTATTTTACTTTTTTGTTACCATTAAAATTTAGACATTTTAAGGAAATTCAAATTATTTATTATTATTATTATTATGAATTCAGATATGTGAGGGGAGAAATATATTAGGTTAGGTAACAGAACAGATATATTTAATGTTAGTTTGAGGAGATTGTCAGATGGATGATGAACATATTTGGTGTGTGTGTGTGTGTGTACTTGCAAGTTTTTTTTTTTATTTATTTATTCAGTCAGTCTAATTTCATGAGCGTATTATTATTTATAAAATTGACTGGACAAAGTTTGTTCGGAAAGAATTAGGACAGTAGGAATTTTGAAGATCACTTAAGAGAGGTACCAGAAGTAATAGGAAAGAGGTTAAAAACAAGGTTGTTATTGGTTTTCTGAACTAAGATGGGAAGTTGTTGACGAACCAGAGTAAATTGAGGGTCTCTGAGCTATTTGTAGAATAGAACCAGGAAAAAAGTGGGGGAAAAGACAATCAAAGAATCTGTAGTATTTAAGAAGTGGGAGGGGGAAATCTTTCTCTGAAGGGAGGAATTGCAAACAGATGGAAGCCTGTAAATAAACTGAGGGACAGACTGGCTGTTTGTTGAACCCTAGAATAAAGAGTGGTATTGAAGGATAGTTGAGCTAAAAGAAAAATAAGGATTTTAATAGCGCAGAATACAACATCGAGGAACACTAGAAGTTTTAAGCTTATGGGAGTAACTTTATCAATGTTATTACATATGTTGGTGAGGGAGTAAGAAAATGAAGATCTTTAGATGGGCATAACTATGTGATGAAAAAGAAGACTTTTATCGTGACAATTGAAGCGAGGTATGATTTTTTGTATTCACCATTCTCCCTTATTTGTTTTAATGGTTTAACTCTCCCTTTAATAAACTGCGCATGCAGAAGGTGGTTTATATCACTTTATATTGTTATTATTATTATTATTATTTTTTGGGATTTTACATTTGTTCTTATGATTCCATATAAATAATTAATTATAATAATAATAATAATAATAACGATAAACCCAACTACTTTTTACCGTTTGTGTTCGTTATGCAGGTCTCCTATCCAATTTCAGGGTATTTGTAAGGATTTTGGAGATTAGTCATTATTATTATTATTATTATTTATTATTACATTTTAAAAATAATTAAAAAAATTTATATATTATATATATAATATATATATATATATATATATATATATATATATATATATATATATATATATATATATATATATAATAATATATATTATATATATATATATTAACTATAAGGATTTTTTAAGAAGGGCAAAGCAAGCAAATTATTTGTGGGACACTTTACCTTTTTATTACTCAAAACAATTAACACGGTGAGCAGAAAGAGAAAAAGAGATAATTTACTTAAAAAGTGATTTATATAATCTGATCATTGGAGTCGTGATGAAGAAATAATAGATCTAAAAGGAGAGAGAGAGAGAGAGAGAGAAAGAAAGAAAATTAAAATTTGTGGTGCAAAAGAGTAGCTTTACTAACTCCCTTTACAGTACAATATTTGAGAACCTTTTCTTGTGATCTTTCTTGGATTTTCATCTTTATTTGTTTCACATTCTTAACAAATCTTTTAAAAGCTAAAGTACAAGGGGCCCCTTCAGTACTTTTTTGTTTACTCTCCCAAACTAACCAAAGAATCCCCCCCCCCCACACTCCCGAATTAAAAAGTATGAGAAATGTGTCTGATGAAATGTTAAAAAAAACGTTAGGTAAAATTTTATTTAAAAAAAAATAAGAAAGTCTTAGCATCTTAAAATTTTATTTAAAAAAATGAAAAAAATGTTAACTTGCTTACCAAATTCAGCTTAATTATTGATTTTCTCAGCTAAAATAAAAACATTTTAATGAATATTATGAATTATGAATGTACTTCAGATATAAATGTTGTGTGTTCCTTTCTTCTCCATCTTCTTCTTAATTCTTGTTCACTTGGTCACCAGCGTTAAAATATCTTAATGTTAGGGATTCTTTCTTACTCGATTTAGTATTTGCCTTTTTTTTTATCTTTGAACATTTTCTTTAGAGCCTTTCAAACATATGTGCAAATTTTATTATTTTACTTTGACTAGTTGAGATAAGGTAAGGGAGAAAGAGTTACATTGAAGATTTGCAGTGTTTGCAGCTTTGTAAGAGCTATGAAAGATTGCTTGCTTCTGGGTTTTTGTTTAATGTACATTCTTTGGAAATATTAGGTTGAAAAGAGCATAAAGGGAAGGAGTGGACCTTATCCTGTTTTGGGTGTTCACGTATTCCATGATGCTAATGGTTTTAAATTTTTTTCATGAGAAAAGATCTTGCATTCTGACAATTAATTATATTCTCTTAGCATACATGTTCCTCTCAGAGATTTTTTTTTCTCACTACAAATTGTATAGTTTTTCAGTATTTTTATCTCCTTTCTTATCTTTCAATTTTTCTCCGTTTAAGTTTCTTTCTCTTTCGTATCTACCCTATTCCTTCCACTTCCTCCATGTCATCTCCACCCTTCCTATCAGTCTCGTACCAATTTTCCTCTTTTTCTTTCTCTTTTCCTTTCCCTTCCCATCTCCCTTTCTTTCGTGTTTCCTCTCCCTCTTTCCTTTTCCCTTCCTTTTTTCTTTCTTTTCCCTCTTTCCTTTTCTTTCCCCCTTTCTCTTCTCCTTCTCTTTCCCGTCTCTTTCCTTTCCCTTTCTCCTTTTTTTTCTCTCCCTCCCTTTCTCCTTTTCTTTCCCTTCCCTCTTTCCTTCACCCTCCCTCTTTCCTTTCCCCTCCCTCTTTCCTTTCCCCTCCCTCTTTCCTTTCCCCTCCCTCTTTCCTTTCCCCTCCCTCTTTCCTTTCCCCTCCCTCTTTCCTTTCACTTCCCCCTTTCCTTTCACTTTCCCTTTACTTTAACATATCGAAATTTCCTTTCTCCTCTCCATCTTTCCTTTCTTTTCTCCATCTTTCCTTTCTCCTCCATCTTTCTTTTTCCTTTCCATCTTTCCTTTCTCTTCTACATCTTTCCTTTCTCTTCTACATCTTTCCTTTCTCTTCTCCATATTTCTTTTCTCTCCTCCATCTTTCCTTTCTCTTCTCCATCTTTCCTTTCTCCTCCATCTTTCCTTTCTCCTCCATCTTTCCTTGCTCTCCATCTTCCCTTTCTCCTTCACATCTTTCCTTTCTCTTCTCCATCTTTCCTTTCTCCTCTCCATCTTTTTTTCTGATTTTTCCTTTCCATCTTTCTTCTCTCCATCTCCTTTCTCTTCTCCATCTTTCCTTTCTCCTCAATCTTTTTTTTCTCCATCATTCTTTTCTTCTCTCCATCTTTCCTTTCTTATCTCCATCTTTCCTTTTCTCCTTTCCATCTTACCATTTCTCCTTTCCATCTTTTCTTTCTTCTCTCCATCTTTCCTTTCTCCTCTCCATCTTTTCTATCTCCTCTCCATCTTTTCTTTCTGCTCTACATCTTTCCTTTCTTTTCATTTTTCCTTTCTCCTCTCCATCTTTTTTTTCCGATTTTTCCTTTCCATCTTTCCTTTATCCTTTCTATATTTCCTTTATCCTCTCCATCTCTCCTTTCTCTTCTCTATCTTTCCCATCTCCTCAGTCTGTCTTTTCTTAAGCTCACTCACTCAGACAGACAGACAGACACATACACACACACACACTCACTCACTCAGACACACACACACACACACACACACACACACACACTCACTCACTCACTCACTCACTCACTCACTCACTCACTCACTCACTCACTCACTCACTCACTCACTCACTCACTCACACTCACTCACACACACACACACACTCACTCACTCACTCACTCACTCACTCACTCACTCACTCACTCACTCACTCACTCACTCACTCACACAGACACACACACACACACACACTCACTCACTCAC
>SEYY01000415.1:78917-89516 GCA_009176605.1 Armadillidium nasatum
ATTTTTAAAATACGAGTTATAAGGAAACATTTTTTACAAATTGTTTGAGGGAATCATTTATATATTAAACTGACTTGATATAAATATTAAATTTTGGGTTTTTGAAAACTTCGTGCTGGTGTTGAGAAAATTTTTTTTAGTTTTTCGTTTATAGTAGAGTTTAAAGTGAAAATATAAAATAAATATTTTTATTATTATTTAAGAAAATATATTTAACCAAAAAAAATTTTGCAAGATGTAAATTAAGATATCTATTGAAGATTTTAACTTTAAATTTAGAAATCAAAATAAAATTTCAAATCAGAATATGGTTTGCACATTTTAGCTACCTTTAAAACTTTACTTCTATTTTCAGTATTTTTTTTATTTATTTATTTATTTTTTAAATTATTAGTTATTTATTTATTTATATATTTATTTTTTGTCATGGTCATCCATTAAATGACGTGTCTGTGTTTTATCACTTTTTCAAGATTCAAAGAAAATTGGATTTTAAGGTAAACTAATCTTTTCTAAATTGAAAAATTTTCGATATGGTTTATTTTCCTTTTATTAGTTTTAATAATTATTTAATTTTAAATGGAACCTTACAAACTACTGAACAATAGCACTTTTATACGATTCTAACTAATTAGATTGTATTACGCAATATCAATAAATTATTAGAGATTCATTGATAAATAAACGCAAGCAAAATATATATTTCAATGTAAATCGTTAATTGTCACATTTTCATCAGTTATTTTTAACATGCTCGTCGTATCGTGAGTTCTCGGTTTGCATATTGAATTAGCAATTATAAATTGCTCATATAATGAAACATTTTATCTTATATATGGAAAATTTTGGTTTGATGACCCTTGAACATTTTTTTCTGGTTAATAACAGGATGAACTGTACTTAACGGGATCTTAACGTACAGGCAAGGCATTGTCTGTGTTAAAATTATTTTCGCCTTTTGACGAGAAACTTTTCAGTTATACAGTGTTATAGAGCAATTATAATTTTATAACAATAGTCGTCAGAGATCAGTTAGTCACTTTTGTTAAAAATTTATTTTTTCTCTACTAGAAACTAATACTTACTTTACAAATTGTATTATTTTATTTTTATTATTTTCTTTAAATCATTTCTTTTAAAATTGTTTTTTAGTTAAGGGCAGTAAAATTTTTAGTTTACTGTAAAAAAAAAGAAAAAACATACTTTTCATCTCCCAAATAATTCACTTGTCAACAGAAATTTTCGTTTTTCTAGTATTTAACTGCCTGTCACATACTGCTTGCTTGCAAGCAATATAAGAGGCTCTCATTGCTCAAAATGGTTCAAATTCAGTAATAATTATAAAATTTCAATAAAAATTAGCTTTGAATTCATAAAACAATTTTTCATATCACTTTCAGTGGAGCTGTAAACATAAATTTCAGTTAAAATTTAATACGTTGTAAGCATTATCTACCGTCTCATATACGAGTTGAACAAGCCCAGATACCTGTTACCTCTCATTCATTTTAACTTTAACTTGCAAAATTTGATTTGATCATTGTCTAGATAGTTTAATCCATGTAAATTAATCCTGAGACCAGTGTGATATATATATATATATATATATATATATATATATATATATATATATATATATATATATATATATATATATATAATATATATATATATATATATATATATATATATATATATATATATATATATATATATATATATATATATATATATATATATATATATATATATATATATATATATATATATATATATATATATATATAATATATATATATATATATATATATATATATATATATATATATATATATATATATATATATATATATATATATATATATATAATATATATATATATATATATATATATATATATATATATATATAATATTTTTAAAATCCCTAACTGCTCGTGGATCAAAATATTTTGAATTTTAACGTCTGCTATTCTGGGAATCGAACCATCGACCTCTTGGATGGTAAGCAAGAGCGTTACTAACTGAGCAAAAACAGTACGAAAGAGAAGCCGCATCGGGAAATCTCAAGAAATACTTATCAAGCAAACTCCCGAACGGGTCCCTCCCGACTGCATTCTGACATGGGGTAACGAGGTCAAGGTTCTATCTCTCTTTCACAGACTATATATATATATATATATATATATATATATATATATATATATATATATATATATATATATATATATATATATATATATATATATATATATATATATATATATAATATATATATATATATATATATATATATATATATATATATATATATATATATATATATATATATATATATATATATATATATATTATATTATATATATATATATATATATATATATATACAAAATTTGGCTCGGTTAGTAACGCTCTTGCTTAACTTCCAAGAGGTCGATGGTTCGATTCCCAGTATAGCAGACTTAAAAATTCAAAATATTTTGATCCATGAGCAGTTAGTGGATTTAAAAAGATTTGATATATATTAGTCTGCGAAAGGGGAATAGAACCTTGACCTCATTACCCTGTGTCAGATTGCAGTCGGGAGGGGCCAGTTCAGGAGTCTGCTTGATAAGTATTTCTTGATACTTCACGACGCGGCTTCTCTTTTGATCTGTCTTGGCTCGGTTAGTAATTCTCTTGCTTATCATCCAAGAGGTCGATGGTTCGATTCCCAGTACAGCAAACTTAAAAATTCAATATATATATATATATATATATATATATATATATATATATATATATATAAATATATATATATAATATATATATATATATATATATATATATATATAATATATATATATATATATATATAAAGAAAGAGACGGAAGAATATGAATATACTACTGTTGATTGCATTCTTACTGGCTCTGATGCTTCAGAGCATTTCCTCAATGAAGTTAATGGACAGTTTCAACGAGCCTTTTGAAGAAGAAGAAAATAAAGCAAAAAATGAATCAAAGGTTTGAAATTTATTATACCGTTCTGATAAAATTAAAATTTTAAATATTCAAAAAAATGTACCTTATTTATCTTATATGTAATGATCATTTTGATATTTCTCTGGTGTTTGAGTTAGGACTTATTTGCCGTTTCGTTCATTTATATTCATAATTTATAAATTGTATTTAAATTTGAGATAAAAATTAGAGCAGGAAGTTTATTACTTTTTAATTATATCATACCTTACATTGATTTTATTTTTTTTTATTAAAAAAAAGGGATTAAATAGGTACATATATTTATTTTTGAAATTTATTATTAATGCTAGAGTATATGCATGGCAGAGGGACATTTTTCGACAGGATGGGACTCCACCTCATGTACTCCCAGACCCATGAATGGTGATGGTATTTGAAAATCGAAACAATACACTGCAAAAATTGTCCTAACGAATCGCTGGGACAAGTGGCAAAATTGTCACAATAAGAAAATAACTGAAAAAATTTGCAGTGACATTTTTGCCACTTGTCCCAACGATTCGTTAGAACAATATTTGCAGTGTATGATATAATTTAAAAAAAAAAAAAAACTGAAAATTTAATTTAAAAAAAAAAATAAAAAAAGAATTCTGCCTGAAACCAGGGTTAGCATAATAAAAACTAAATTATTTAAATTAGTTGATTTTTTTACGTGATGTTTTTGATTTTATTTATTTTTTTTATTTAATAACGTCACTGTTTTCATATATTTAAGTTCAAAATATCAGAAGAGAGATTAAAAATAAAATAAAATTAATATTAATTTAAATTTAAGCGTTTAATTGGGATGGGGGAAAAAATTAATCAAGTCCAACGATTTTTTTGCTAAATTATTGAAACCTGCAACACTGTTTTAATTTTGAATTCTGGTTTTAGATATTTACTTTAAAAGGCGGATGAGTTATATAAAATTTATTTATTTTAAAATTTCAATAGAAATGTTTTTTTTTTTTAATTTAATTATTATTTTTTATTTATTTATTTACTTAATTTTTGCAAGCAGTACGAGTAAGACCTTGAGCAACAACCCTTATTAATCACAAATTTCATTTAATTAAAAAAATATAATTATAAGCTAGTATCTATAAATATAAAATTATTCAAAAAAGTTTATTGCAGTTAACTTGTTCCATAGAAATATGTAGTACTGTAGAAGTGACTAAAAAAAAGGAACTAAAGAGAATAAAAAGCTTTAGGGTTGAAATGTGTCATGTCAGCATTCAGCAATCCATCACAAAATCTTTTTTTTTTTTTTTTTTTCCAAGGTTTAATTTTTTTTTTTTTTTAAATAATTGATTTAATGGGACCAATTTACTTACATTTAATATTCTATTCAAAGCTCTAACTCTCTCTATTTACTTATTATCTAATTTAAAAAAAAAAAAAAAAAATTTAAATAAAAAAAAAAAAATAAAAAAAAATAAATATATTTTTTTAATTTCAATATTATTATTAATAATAATAAATATAATAATAAAATTAAATAACGGCACAGAACCATAAAATATTGTTAAAAATAATAATATATTTTACTCGTTTTCTTTAAAATTTAAATACAGTGAATTGGTTTTATTAGTTCCATTTTCGTCATTTTCATACAAAAAAAATTTAATTAAATAATTGTACTTAAAAAAAAAAAAAATATAAATTAAATAATTTTTTTTTTTTTTTTTTTTTTTTTTTTTTTTTTTTACTTAAAATAAGCTTACGAGTAACTAAAAAAATTATTTAAAAATTTTTTTTTTTTTACTTAATTCATATATATATAATTTTTTTTTTTTTTTTTTTAAACTTCATTTTTATGACTTTTCCTTTCAGGTCAAGATTCTGTTTACAGATCCCGATGACATTAAAATGACATTCAAAGTGAAAGACCTGAAAAGAAGTTTGGAAACAAATATTACTCTTATTCTTAATAAAAAGGCGATCTTGGAAGGAAAAAATGTTACTTTAGATCAGGTTTATCCATTATACTTTCATTTCTTTTCTAAAACACTAACAATAATAATAGATAAAAATGATTTAAATCAAAACTGTAGTTACATTTTTTTTTTTTATTTTAATTATGTACTTGATCGTATTTTTTTTCCTCTCTCTCTCTATATATATATATATATATATATATATATATATATATATATATATATATATATTATATATATATATATATATATATATATATATATATATATATATATATATATATATATATATATATTATATATATATATATATATATATATATATAACCATTGCTGGACCCTTTTGAGGATTTTTATATCTACTTGTGGTTTTTCGGTATCACTTGTGGTTATTCTTGCGGTTTTTCGGTATCACTTGTGGTTTTTACTTACGGTTTCCACGATCTTTATTGAGTTATTTCTTGCTTTTTTTTTATAGCATTTTCTAGAAACGGCGCTTGCCACGCCTACTCGGGACGAGGGGACTGTCAGTGACAGCTGGCACTGAGGGTAAGGCCCTATTACAGTGACTCTTTGCAATGTTGTAAGTCACCCTCGGTGATGACGTCACCCCAGTATGAGCATGCGCCCACACACACATATACATACATACATACATACATACACACACACTTACCTGACCCTGTGGCGTCATGGTATTGGTCTTCTTGACACTGTGATATCATCCGTCCGCTATCTTGATTTTTGACTACGTGACTTTTTCACCATCTTGGATTTGACCACGCTGCTTTTCCACTTTCTTAATCATGTGGTTTTGAATTTTTCCCACCTTTTCCTTGACCTCATTTTAAAGCCATCTATTGAGTGAAAATCAAACTTCCAAAACTATCGAAACCGAGATTCCAAAGCAAGTCCTCATGAATGGAAATCTGACGTTACCAACGAGTTAAACTGATTCATTCCTTATAAAACAAAGTTTGTTCAATTTACGCACAACTTTTTCCCTTCTTCGCATTTTTTCCTTTATGACTTGGAATAATTTATTACTATATATATATATATATATATATATATATATTATATAATATATATATTAATATATATATATATATATATATATATATATATATATATATATATATATATATATATGTATATATATATTAGCTAAGGAAGGCTTGGATTGAAATAAGCCCTGACGGAGAAGAAGAGATTGTAGTAGGAGGAAAACGTTTCGAGTTAGACGTGGCATTGAATACCGTCATTCTTTTACATTCGTCTACGGGTTCAAAAGTTGGAATTGACATAAATCATTTCTTAGAACAAAAAATGAACAACATTGAAGGTATTCAAAATCCTATTACTATTACTACGAAAATTTTTGAATTACCATTAATTAAAAATAACTTATTATTATTATTATTATTATTATTATTATTATTATTATTATTATTATTATTATTATTATTATTATTATTATTATTATTATTATATTATTATTATTATTATTATTATTATTATTATTATTATTATTATTATTATTATTATTATTATTATTATTATTATTACTATTATTGATGTTACCTTAACAACTTTTTCTGCTATAATAACTATCAACAACAAATATCAAATTTAGGTGACCCCAATTTGATACCGATGGATCCGTTGGTTCTTGATTGGAACCCTCCAGTGGGATGCAACCTAGAGTCTATAACTCTTCAGATAAACTCTTTCTCTTTTAAATTGAAAATTAATTTGGATTTGGTAAGTTTTATGGGAATATATGATTTTACCTTTGATGTTTATTTATTTTATCTATCTTGCTAAAGCCTCTCTAAAATAATTATTTTCAATTTTGTCTTTATGTTTGTCTGTGTGTGTGTACGTGCGTTCGTGTGTGTGTGTATGTGTGTGTGTGTGTGTGTGTGTGTGTGTGTGTGTGTGTGTGTGTGTGTGTGAAGACGAAAATTTTTATACTATAAAAACAAGAAATGATTACCTATTGTTGCTTGCAGTCTCCCCACTTTCCGTCAACTACTACCCTACTATCTTTCAAATAGCATGTTCACATTATTCTTTTCTTGGTACATCCACTGCATCCTTTTGATGTCATTTGACATTGTCAGTAATTTTTATCTCTTGATGTTTATTTGATATTGCTTTAACTCATGTCTACGATGTTCTCTGAAAAATATTCAAAGTATAAATGTACAAGTGTACCTTTATACTCTTGTTGCATCCAGTGTTACCGAAGTTCTTAAACATGATTTCAACTACAGTATTGATTTCTTAGTAAGAACCCAATTATTTATTTGTCAAAACGTTCTAGACAACTGACTTTAAACTTACCCATGTCTGTTTATGATTCATTTATAGTTATTTTATAGTATTTCAGATCTGAAATGTTACATTAAAATGCTAGTAATTCTTCCTCTGCTGAGAAAGGTAACGACTTTCCGTTCTCTGTGACGAAACCAAAAAAGTAATAAATAAGTAAATAAATAAATAAACAGTTTTTCGTGTCAAACTGCCAATTTTATTTGTTGAAATAAAATTCTCTGAATACTTAGGCATGTTCAAATGCCTTACCAAAATTTTGAGCTCTCGCTTTGTAAGGGACCCTTTAAGAATGTCCAAATAGCCTCTCCAAATCTTTGGACTCCTCTATGTGTGAACAAAGGCATAATTCTTTTCAGGTTCATCAGGACTGTCGATATCAACTTCTTATGATAAACCCATTTCAGAGTGTCTCATGAACCGCTTTCCAAACATCTAGCAGACAAGGAACTGGAGGATTATCTCCACAAGCAATAGCTGGGAGAAATTCGGAGACTATATTATTTTTAGTTTTTACCTCTACTTCTCAACCTGCATAATAAAGAGGCAACAGTCTTCAACGTGATTTTTAACTCTCTTCACACCATTGGTACTTCTCCTTTTAAGGCAATGCTTTCACGAGTTTCAGCCAGCTACAATACGCTTTTAATTTAATTTAATTTATTTAAATTTATCAATCTGGTAAAATTTAGTTTTTGTTTATAATTTTTTAATTTTTTTTCCTACAGAAATTAAACTATTCAGTAGAACTAAATGACACGAGAGGAAAAATTTTTCACCTTAAAGATGAAGGCCTAATATTGGCAGTCATAAATCCAAAGACCTGCAGAACTACCCTCGATATTTTGACTTTATACTTCTGATGTTAGTGGTTATCGAGACCTTTTCTGGGGACTAGAATCTATTCTTCCTGGGAAACTGGTTCTTCTTGCTTCTCTAGTAGGTACCAAGTATTTTGCGTATATAAGTTACAGATATACTCGTCAATAAATAATGCAATAATGTATAATAATGCAAAATTTATTCCTGTAAAAAAATACGTTGCTATTAGTCAAGCTGAGTATTTTGCATTTTGTTTTAAATTTTATTTTCATCTGGATGCTTTATTCAGATATTATAAGGGAGTTAGAATATTTTTATTAACTTTTTTTTGTCGATTTTTATTTTCTGGAATAAAATTTTTATTATATAAAGTACAAAAAAAAAAAAAAAATTGGAATCTCTTCATTATTGGGTGAGATACGCATTTTCGAATTCTTGTCAAATTTCTGTAACTTTTATAGGTTCGGAGATACATACTCATTCACTATTTTCGATATAACTTTTTTATTTCTTGACCGAACTTGTCCAAATTTTCAGGAACTCTAGAAGAAGGGTATAAGCTAAAGTTTCATCGTAAGACATTTTAGATATCTATATCTAAAAGCACGTTGTGAAGTAAAATACAAAAAAAATAATAAATAAAAAATAAAATAAAAAAAATTAAAAAATTAAAAAAAAAAAAAAAAAAAAAAAAAAATAAAAATTTGATAAAAAAAAAAAAAAAATATTATTTCTTTTATTTTATTTTATTTATTTTTTATTTTTATTTATTTATTTATTTTTTGTCAAAATTCAAAACATCAGCATTTTTTCAGGGTAGATATGTAAAATGTCTCACTATGAAACTCTAGATTTTCCATTTCTCTACATTTCCTAAAACCTGACCAATTTCGGTCTAGAAATAAAAAAAGTTATAAAAAAAAGTGTGAGGTATACTTTTTCGTCCAATTTGGCACCTAATAGTATACCTCTCTGTTTTTTTAATAATAATTTTATTATTATATTATTATTATTATTATTATTATTATTATTATTATTATTATTATTATTATTATTATCAAATCATAAAAATGCAAAATCGAATCATAAGACTTCTCCGAGGTAGCAGAGATTTTTATAGTCAAACACCACCTTTATTCAAAAAACTTAACATATTGCAATTTGATCATCTTCTAAACCTCTCCCTCCTAAAGGAAATTCACAAAGTAATAAATAATAACATGCGAATTCCTAAAAAACAAACCATCAAAACAATCAAACTGAGAGAGGATTAATCTTAAGAAAAAAGAACCTGAAAAACCCCTTTCTACAGGCTCAACAAAGCACGTCAAGCTGTCAGCTACGCCTCCACCATCCTATTCAATAATCTCTCAGAAGACATAAAAAATGAAAAATCAATAAAATCATATGGGAGCAAAATTAAAAAAAAGTACATAAATTCGTATTGATATATTATTATTATTTTATTATTATTATTATTATTATTATTATTATTATTATTATTATTATTATTATTATTATTATTATTATTATTATTATTATTATTATTATTATTATTATTATTATTATTATTATTATTATTATTATTATTATTATATATATTATTATTATTATTATTATTATTATTATTATTATTATTATTTTATTATTATTAATTTTATTATTATTATTATATATTATTATTATTATTATTATTTTAATTATTAATATTACTATTACTTATTAAATGTTATTACCAATACTATTGCTTTTTTTTATTATTATACTACCATTATTATTATTATTATTATTATTATTATTATTATTAAAGACGATTTCTCCCTCCCTAAAATCTATAGACCAATATCCATCACACACACGATAAGCAAAATATTCGAAAAAATAATATTTGAGCAGCTGACTGAATATATCAATTCAAACTCACTACTTAGCGATTTCCAATTCGGCTTCAGAAAAGGCCGTTCAACCTCAGACGCGCTTATCTGTCTGACCGAAAAACTTTACAAAAATTTAGAAAATAAAGACTCCTCCGCCCTTCTGCTACTAGACTTCACTAAAGCGTTTGACACAATAGACCACGATATCCTATTAACAAAACTAAAAAGACTGGGTTTCGATGGCCTAAACTTGCAGTGGTTTGAAACTTACCTCAAAGGTAGACAACAATACGTAAAGCTAGATGATATACTTTCTAACACGCAACAAATAAAAACTGGCGTTCCACAGGGATCCATACTTGCACCACTTCTGTTTTCAATATATACAAACGACTTAATAAACTCACACAACTCTTTCTCAGTCTCGTTCGCAGATGATATATCTATATTGATCAATGACAAAGAACCCTGAAACACTATCCAAAAAAGTTGAAACCTCTTTAACAAACATCATGAGATGGGTCGACTCAAATAAACTATCATTAAACATACAAAAAACCTCTTACATTATAATAAGCAATAAAAACGTTGGAAATAATTTAAAATCAAATTAAAAGAT